>NIVC01003944.1:15000-68475 GCA_002269645.1 Macrostomum lignano | reverse complement strand
ACAACTGCCAGTTGAGGCATGCCTTGCTTCATTAAGAATTCGATAGTGCATCGTATTAGCTATGCGATCAGTTTTTGGACCGGAAAATTCGCGAGCGATAAACAAGCTTTTTAATGAATTTTTATGATATTTCACTGGCTCCTCAATGCAAAAAAGTTGAAGTGGTTTTTTGCTAGCATATGGCTCCTCAATGCACCTGGAAATCTGCACGACTCCTCAATGCACCTGCAAATCTGCATGGCTCCTCAATGCACCTGCAAATCTGCATGGCTCCTCAATGCACCTGCAAATCTGCATGGCTCCTCAATGCACCTGCAAATCTGCATGGCTCCTCAATGCACCTGCAAATCTGCATGGCTCCTCAATGCACCTGCAAATCTGCATGGCTCCTCAATGCACCTGCAAATCTGCACGACTCCTCAATGCACCTGCAAATCTGCATGGCTTCTCAATGCACCTGCAAATCTGCATGGCTCCTCAATGCACCTGCAAATCTGGCTCATCAATTGATGAGCAAATCTAACTCAAAGCTCAATCCACCCTGAAAGCAAAGTCCTAATTTCTTAATTAATTCTTCTGCAAAGCTTAAACTATTGTATGAACGTTTTTATACCGTAGTTCTACCGGTATTTTATTTATATTTATAGCCAACGCTAATCATCGTTTGTTTAAAATGGTTTTTTGCACGCATGATATAACACCTTAAACAACTGCATTGGATCGTTGTTACATCACGCAGTTCCTTGACGCACTTGTGTCCATCGTATTTAAATACACATGCGCACTAGCTTATTGTGCGCCCCAGCTCGTAGCCGAAAAAAATTCAAGAAAAAATGCTGCTCATTTTTCCTCACGCACTACTCACAGCAAACCAGTAGACAAATCGGCATTTTGCTATCTGGCCGCCAGCCGACGCCAAAAACATTTCTCCGCCTCGGCATCCCGCACTCTGCCCTGCACGGCAGCCCTCTACATGGATGGGACGCCCGACCGGCTCGAGCCCAGTTGCTGGGGTGACACACCCTGATCGCTGCTTTGCCTCATCCACGCCCAAAGCAGAAAATGGGGAGGGAAAGCAACGAGGAGAGGAGACGGAAGAGAGCTGGGGGAGGAGGGGAGAGGAGAGAAGGAAGAGGAACACGAGTGGGACGGGAGCGGAGGCCGGCGATACGAAGCGCCGATCCCGAGCATTGGGGCGACCTGCACTTTTGCGCATTGATCGCATTCCACGCCACCACCAACCCCCGCTCCGGCTGCTGCCCACCTTCTCGCTCCCGCCACTCCACTCTCCCTCTCCCCTTACTCTCCTATCCTACCCCTCGCATTCTCTTCTATTGCCAAAGCAGTGCATCGCGCGGTACAGATAGCGCAGTTATCCCTCACTATACTGCGCATTTGAATTTCTTTCCCTTCTTTTTTCTCCCTTCTATCTCCTGTCTCTCCTCAGCTTAGCCATCGTGCAGGGCTGCTGCCTACCAGCGAGAACACTGCATGCAACTATGTGAACATTTAGAGAGGCCTTTTTTATGGCACCCCCATCCTTAGATCGGCAATGATGATGAACGAACAGGTTCCATGAATACGCTAGCTAGTTCGGTAGTGCAGTGCGTAAGCGCGGTGCAGCAGCATTACGAAGAAGTCCCTGTCCCCAATAACTAGCCAGACAGTTTCGTAATTGCCTAATATAGGTGTGAGAATATGCAGCACCCGAGACAGCAACTTGGAGCGCTGCCAAACAGTGTCATTGAGTACAGGGTTAGCACTTTGAGCACCTGATAGCTAATTTTGTTAGCTCAATGGCAATATTATATAAATCCTACATGGAGCAAAAACACGATGGACTATGGAAACTTATTTCTAAGCAAAGAAATGCTGCGTCTTGAATCGCGCCAGAAACGCCCCAGAACTATAAAATAAAACTAACTATATATAGTGTAAATTTACGCAGCAAAATTGACAAAATTCAGCATTCACGCTATGGCAAGATTAACTGCAAAACAGGGCCGGCGGCCTGCCTCCGCCGCAGCTCCCATCATGTGTGCCAGAGCTAAAGCTGCATTGATGGCTTGCTGCTGCACAGACATACATACAGACGCAACTGCGAACGGGTCTGATATACAAACTATTGCAATACTTCTATGCGTATATACAGGCATTATTGTTGGCTGCTGGGCAGTTGCGCGCATATCTGCGCATTCCACCAGATAAAGAGGCTGTTTGGGGGGGGGGGGAGAGCACTTGGAAACCATGGCATGTATAGGAGGCATGGTACAGGTTTCTGCCTGCCACACAGCCTTGCCAAGTAGGAGAGGCATGCAGCTTCAGTGCAGATGGGAGAGGCAGATTAGACAAAGGAAAAAACGGTAAAAAAGGGACTCAATGCAAACTGCTGCTCATCTGCTCGAGTCGGGCCACGCAAAACTGGGCTCCGCCTTTCTTATTTGTCTTCTTCCTTTGTTTTTTCTGCTTCAAGCCAACGAACGGGCCAGCAAGCAGTTTTGCGAATTCACTGCTCTCTCTCTCTCTCTCTCTCTCTCTCTCTCTCTCTCGCTTTTTGGGGCGTGGAGCCGGGAGGCAAAGGGAGATGGGAGTGGCAGAGTGTTGTTGCATTTTGGGCGGAGAAATGAGACTTCTTCTTCAAGTCGCCACCCATCGAGAGCCACACCCAGCTCAAGGCGGGATCTGCGGGGACCCCTCCCACCCGCAGGCCGGCCCCACCATTGATGCAGGATTTTGCCGGGGATTGCTCAGAAAATCCCCCGCAAACCAAAGTGCTTCTGTTTTCCACGAATTCCTAATTTTTCACTTATCCGCGAGAGGCCAACAACGCCCAATTTTTTCTATTTTCTGAAAACTGCTTTACTGCCCCAACGTGACCTATTTTGCTCTCTTAAAGGTATAAAACAGAAGGATAATGAAGGCAGGATCAGGGCGGATGCAGAGTGAGAGAAAGATCAGCAGCACCCAGGGCCAAAGAGAGCAGCTGCCGAATGGTAAAGGAGGCATCAGAGAGAGAGAGGGGGGGAGGGGGTTCTGAGGGTCCGGCAGAGACGGAGTAGCCTTTCCCTTGACTCCCCTTATCAAAGCTGTGCGAGCAAGCCGGCCCACACACACACACAGTGCACTGTACAGTCAGGCCATGTGCAGCAGCGCAATCGCCCAGGCCTTCACACTAAGACAGGGGGAGGGAGGGAGAGGGAAGGGGGTGGATGCCCTCAATGCTTTCTTGGCTGGCCTCAATACAGTGCGAGAAGAGGCAGCCCGGTCCGTACGGCGCAGGCGCAGGAAGGGAGCCGGGGGAGGAGGAGAACAGGAAAATCATTCATGGAATGCGCCTTCTCCTCTATCTTATTACTAGGCGCCAGCAAGGGGCAGAAATAGTGGGAAGTGGTGGCAGAGTAGCGGCCGAGGGCTAGTAGAAAAAAAAGAACTTTAACGGGCAAATGGCGAAGAGTGGGAAGGAGAGTGTGAGAGGGAACGGAGGGAACGGAGGACAGAGCAAGGCTTCGTATCTTATTCCTTCTAGCCTAATCCGCTCCCTCTATCCTTGCCAGGCGGTGAGGTGGTGCAGCGGCGGAGTGAGTCGAAAGGGGGGGGTGGCTGAGCAGCCCTGTAGAGCACCCGGGCCAGGCAGCAATTCCATTCACTACACTGAGGGCTTGCGGAAGGAGCAAGTATTGAGGCGGGGGAATTGTGGCAGCCAGGAAAGGCGAAAGAAGGAAGAGATGGACGGCAAGCCTGTACTCGGCAGATTCAGCTGTGCTATACAGGACCTATCTCAGCTCCTAACCCCCCCGAATGTAATGCGCCGAGCAGCCTGTCGGGGGCTTGAGAAGGAAAATGAGGAGAATGAAGGGCTGCCTTAGCTGGGCGTTGCACTAATGCGCCGAAAATCCGTCTCAGATTAAAGCAGGGAGATGGGAAGGAGAAAAATGAGAGGCAGGGCAGCGCTGGCTGATGAAGAGGAGAGAGAGCATGGAAGAGTAGACAGCGAGGGCAGAGAATGGGCGGAGGCGTACTGGGGCATCCCGGAGCAAGAGATGGGAATGATACGAGGAGAAAAGAGAAAGGGCGGGGCGCGCACAGACGGAGGCGAAAGAAATAAGGCAGGTATTGGAGCTAATGCAGCAGCCCTGAGACGGACAGCAGCCTGCATGCCACTTATTCCTTTATCGTTTATCCAGGCTGCAATAGCCGGCATGTGAATTTTGGGGACAGGGATGAAAAGTGAAAGCAGACAAGGGGGCATTATGCCGCAACCAACCACACCCTGATCGGGTTTTTTCTAGTGCTAAATTTGGAAACAAACTCAATGCACGCACAGGGATGCCTATAACAGTTCAGAGACTTGTGAATAATGAAAATTAATCAAATAATTAAAACATTAGCCAACGACAAAATCGAAGTGAAACTTTGTCAAGCTTTTGTATTAGATTCTTGGTAACACGGCAAATAGATATCCATTTATTTAAGTTTGCTTTCAATTTTAATGCGTCAGTAAAACCCGATCGGTGCTGCGTGACAAAACTGATTAGCGCTTGCACGTTATAGTTTAGTGCGTAGTAAAAGTATTTATATATATATAAGGGCCAAGAGATAGACAATATAAGTATACCAGTACAATGATTTCAAGTATAAGACGGATGTATAATATTAACTATTAAAGAGAGAACCAGTTCAAACGCAAATTCACACCCAAATATCTTATAATAAGCTTTCTAATCTGTTATCCTCTGGGTTACGTATTATATAATAACTCAACTGTTATGCGTATATACACAAAACCACGGCTATTATTAATTTTGTATTCAATACAGTACAGAGCGATTAATCTTGAATAAAAAAATGTCCAAAGTGGTTTGCCTGGCTTAACCGCGTACAAAAAAACACAGATCGGGTTTATATTGCTAGCGACAATGCGGCATTAATTAATTAATTAAAATCAGCGCCTTAGCACTATCCGGAACACAGTTTGAAGCGTGCGACTATTAGCATTGTATAATCCAAGTAAATAGCTTTAATAATAAGATTATATATAGAAATCCAGTTCCGCCTCCCAGTCCGGGGAGAGGCGCAACAAGTCGTAGTTAAGAATCGGAGAGAGAAAAAACACACGAATTTGCAAAAGAGATTTGAGACAGACGAGGGCAGTCGGCGGGCGGGCTGAATCGCAATAAAAAATGTAACTAGAAGAGAATTAAACAACACCGAAAATAGCCTCTGAATTTGCTTTCTGACTAGCGGAGACTGAATGGAGAAACAAATGTTGGTTGGGATGAACGGGCGGTGGGCAGTTGGTGTCTGAGCACGAAAAAGGCTAAAAAAGCGACTTAAATTTATTCGATATAAATATAGGAAAGCTAACAATAAGAATAGTAATGATAATAATAATATTGGCCTGTTAATATGTCTGTCTACAAAGATTGTTAACAAATAACGGAGATGCTAAATTTTCTTTTTAATTGAAACAAAGAACAGTAGTTTTCTATAATAAATACACAGGGAACACGTGTAACTGCGAATATGTAGTATTCTTACATATACACGGGGCCGTAGCGAGGGGGTTGTAATTTATAGGAAGCGGGATTGAAACAGTTAAAGGGAAAAGCAGACACACACAGACAGATTTACTGGATAGGGCTTATATCTATCATTTCTACTTGAGTTTTTTTTAGCTTAGGGGTAGCTAGCTACAAGGGAGGGTAGGGGAGAGAAGAGTAGGCTGCTGGGACCAGGCGGTGATGGAGCTGAGCAGCCGCGGGGATACATAATATTAAAATAGTAATTATAAACCGATAGTAGAAACGGTGCATGGCGGAGACTAGAGAGCTGATCATTATAAATAAATAAATATATATATGCATAACATGAATATAACTATAAAAACAATGCCGGAGACACAGGTGCTAAATAACACAGACAAGTTAATGGCTGAGGCCGGCCAATTACTTATTAACGTGTAACAGTTGCTTGTGTAAAGACTAAAGAAGCCAAGCAAAGCAAACAAGTTGTCAAGGATAGATAGATATTAATTAGAAAAATTGAGTGTCTTTAAAAACTTCTAAGCTGACAGGGCACAGCGGCGGTACCAACCATACAGAATAGAAAATAAGAGTAGGGTAAAATAAAATATATTGACTTATTGCATAGAGTTGGCTGGCTTAAAACGCGGTTAGGTGTGCGCTGAACAAAGCTCGGACAATGAGACACACACACAAGTAAGCGATATTAGGCCCTAGCGTAGCATTGTTTAGATTTCATACATGCGCAGCCACTCTGATTTACACTGGCCATGTGACCTACTTTTTGATAAAAAAAAATCGACTTACCTGTGAAAAATTTGGGGTAAACGGCAGGAGTAACTATGACTGTATTATTAAAGCGAAATGCTTCGTCATATAATTAGTACTACCGTTTGTATTCTTTTGGGATTTTTGTGACTTAACCCTGGTCTACCACAATTTACAGGTCGGCCATGAACTGAGATAAATAAAGATATTCTATATAAATTTCTACAACTGTACTGGTCATTGTGTCTCTGTCTGTCTGAGCATTGCAACAGCACAGACTTATGCAATAAGCTTGCGTCCAGAGCCGAATGGTGTTCAGACATCAACTATTCGGATTATAAAAGCGCAGTAAGAGCATCATTAAATAATATTTATAATATTAGTTCGCTACAGATTCATATAGAAAATCATTTTCTTTTTTTTAAAAAATTGCAAAACACACAGGAAAACCAACAGACTGTGTCAAAGATGTTGCGCAACTGACACAGAAAATAACATACACACAGAAAGATAAGGTGACACTATTATATAATAGTAAGTAACGCGGGGTTCAGTACACGATTTTCGTTTAAAGTAATAATATAACAGAAGAGTATGGATGGTGGGTGGCAGAACACACAGAGGGCCAAGGCGAGGCCGTGAGTGTGAGAGTCAATTTAACTGGGCGAGAGAGACCATGGGATAAGAGAGAGAGAGACAGATGGGATATTTCAGGTCAATTTTCGCGCAAAACGCTGTCTCGGGGGCGCGGCGGCATCCGCTCCCCGCAGTGCGCCTGCGGCTACACCAGGTTGTATTCCTTGAGGTTCAGCTGCAGTATTGTGTCCTTGACGGCAGCGAATACAAACCGAATGTTCTCCGTATCTGTTTTAGTGAGGGAGATGCGGCGGTGCGGTTAGATGGTCGCGAAAAGAGGGCGTGAGTAGCGGAGGAACAGAATCCCTTGGGTTCGAATCCGGGCCTGACAGCGTGTGCATGTTTGACAATGAGAAAGTGCACAACGATTTGCCTCCCCGCTAATTGCTGGTCGGCTGTCGCCTGATTTGCAGCAGCGCCCAATAAACTCCAATACGATTTGAACTAACTAGATAGATAGATAGATAGATAGATAGATAGACAGACAGATAGATAGATAGATAGATAGATAGATAGATAGATGATAGATAGATAGATAGATAGATAGATAGATAGATAGATAGATAGATAGATGATAGATAGATAGATAGATAGATAGATAGATAGATAGATAGATACATAGATAGATAGATAAATAGATTTAGCATTAAATGCGCAAGTTCCTATGGACCAGCTAGACTTATTCTTTCTCAGACCGCTTGCAGGCAAATTTTCTTTTGCGTACCCAAAGCACTATAAGCTGTGTTGGGCGCTAACTGGGAACCGTAATTTACAAATTCTAAGCACTGAGATAAGACACAGCAATCCCATAAAATGCAATGCCTGGACATATCTAGGTGTGTGTTTTGCGTTTTAGGCGCCAAAATCTGGACGGGAGCGGCACTGAACAAACAGTTGAATTCTTAGGCTGACAAAACGGTAGCAATCCAAGTAAACCTGATAGTATACTCGTTTTACAAGTTCTTGGCTCCGTGTTGGACCAAGGGGCAAAGCACACGGGAAGCAATGGCAGTTACTGAAGGACACGGGAATCAGGGGCAGTTACTGAAGGACACGGGAAGCAATGGCAGTTACTGAAGGACACGGGGGAACAATGGCAGTTACTGAAGGACACGGGGGGAGCAATGGCAGTTACTGAAGGACACGGGGGAGCAATGGCAGTTACTGAAGGACACGGGGGAGCAATGGCAGTTACTGAAGGACACGGGGGGAGCAATGGCAGTTACTGAAGGACACTGGGGGAGCAATGGCAGTTACTGAAGGACACGGGGGAGCAATGGCAGTTACTGAAGGACACGGGGGAGCAATGGCAGTTACTGAAGGACACGGGGGAGCAATGGCAGTTACTGAAGGACACGGGGGGAGCAATGGCAGTTACTGAAGGACACGGGGGAACAATGGCAGTTACTGAAGGACACGGGAATCAATGGCAGTTACTGAAGGACACGGGGGAGCAATGGCAGTTACTGAAGGACACGGGGGAGCAATGGCAGTTACTGAAGGACACGGGGGAGCAATGGCAGTTACTGAAGGACACGGGGGGAGCAATGGCAGTTACTGAAGGACACGAGAATCAATGGCAGTTACTGAAGGACACGGGGGGAGCAATGGCAGTTACTGAAGGACACGGGGGGAGCAATGGCAGTTACTGAAGGACACGGGGGAACAATGGCAGTTACTGAAGGACACGAGAATCAATGGCAGTTACTGAAGGACACGGGGGGAGCAATGGCAGTTACTGAAGGACACGGGAATCAATGGCAGTTACTGAAGGACACGAGAATCAATGGCAGTTACTGAAGGACACGGGGGGAGCAATGGCAGTTACTGAAGGACACGGGGGGAGCAATGGCAGTTACTGAAGGACACGGGGGAGCAATGGCAGTTACTGAAGGACACGGGGGAACAATGGCAGTTACTGAAGGACACGGGAATCAATGGCAGTTACTGAAGGACACGGGGGAGCAATGGCAGTTACTGAAGGACACGGGGGGAGCAATGGCAGTTACTGAAGTACACGGGGGAGCAATGGCAGTTACTGAAGGACACGGGGGAGCAATGGCAGTTACTGAAGGACACGGGGGGAGCAATGGCAGTTACTGAAGGACACGAGAATCAATGGCAGTTACTGAAGGACACGGGGGGAGCAATGGCAGTTACTGAAGGACACGGGAATCAATGGCAGTTACTGAAGGACACGAGAATCAATGGCAGTTACTGAAGGACACGGGGGGAGCAATGGCAGTTACTGAAGGACACGGGGGGAGCAATGGCAGTTACTGAAGGACACTGGGGGAGCAATGGCAGTTACTGAAGGACACGGGGGGAGCAATGGCAGTTACTGAAGGACACGGGGGGAGCAATGGCAGTTACTGAAGGACACGGGGGGAGCAATGGCAGTTACTGAAGGACACGGGGGGAGCAATGGCAGTTACTGAAGGACACTGGGGGAGCAATGGCAGTTACTGAAGGACACGGGGGGAGCAATGGCAGTTACTGAAGGACACGGGGGGAGCAATGGCAGTTACTGAAGGACACGGGGGGAGCAATGGCAGTTACTGAAGGACACGGGGGAGCAATGGCAGTTACTGAAGGACACGGGGGAGCAATGGCAGTTACTGAAGGACACGGGGAGCAATGGCAGTTACTGAAGGACACGGGGGAGCAATGGCAGTTACTGAAGGACACGGGGGGAGCAATGGCAGTTACTGAAGGACACGGGGGGAGCAATGGCAGTTACTGAAGGACACGGGGGAGCAATGGCAGTTACTGAAGGACACGGGGAGCAATGGCAGTTACTGAAGGACACGGGGGAGCAATGGCAGTTACTGAAGGACACTGGGGGAGCAATGGCAGTTACTGAAGGACACGGGGGAGCAATGGCAGTTACTGAAGGACACGGGGGGAGCAATGGCAGTTACTGAAGGACACGAGAATCAATGGCAGTTACTGAAGGACACGGGGGGAGCAATGGCAGTTACTGAAGGACACGGGAATCAATGGCAGTTACTGAAGGACACTGGGGGAGCAATGGCAGTTACTGAAGGACACGGGGGAGCAATGGCAGTTACTGAAGGACACGGGGGGAGCAATGGCAGTTACTGAAGGACACGGGGGGAGCAATGGCAGTTACTGAAGGACACTGGGGGAGCAATGGCAGTTACTGAAGGACACGGGGGAGCAATGGCAGTTACTGAAGGACACGGGGGGAGCAATGGCAGTTACTGAAGGACACGGGGGGAGCAATGGCAGTTACTGAAGGACACGGGGGGAGCAATGGCAGTTACTGAAGGACACGGGGGGAGCAATGGCAGTTACTGAAGGACACGGGGGAGCAATGGCAGTTACCGAAGGACACGAGAATCAATGGCAGTTACTGAAGGACACGGGGGGAAGCAACGGCAGTTACTGAAGAACACGGGGGGAAGCAACGGCAGTTACTGAAGAACACGGGGGGAAGCAACGGCAGTTACTGAAGGGCACGGGAAGCAACGGCAGTTACTGAAGGGCACGGGGTATCTTGAAAATGAGATACCAAAGCCAATATAAAGCACAGAATTTGAGCTCACCAGTGGCACAGGTGAAGTGGGAATAGATGATCTTATCCGGGTCTGGATTCAGGTCCACAAACATTTTGAGTATGAACTCTCTGGCGGCCTGGGCGTCTCGCTGAGGCCCGTCGAACTCCGGGAAGTAGTCAACTAGGTGAGAATACATCACCTTCTCCTCCAGCAAGTCCTTCTTGTTTAGGAAGAGAATAACGGAGCTATTGCTGAACCACGGATAAGTGATGATGGTGCGGAACAGAGCCTTGGACTCTTCCATTCGGTTCTCGTTGTCCGACTCGACTAGCACCTGGTCGTATTCGGACAGGGCAACCAGGAACATAATACTGGTCACGTTCTCGAAGCAATGGATCCACTTTCTGCGCTCAGATCGCTGACCTGCGGTTGTTGAAAGGCAAATTGAAGTCCATAGAATAAAACTATGTAATGAATAAATTAAATTGCAAATAAAGTGTTTGCTGTTTCTGCTTTACGCAAAAAACAACGCAAGTACTTTCCGGATGACCTGATACCTACTTTATCATACCTACTTTATCTTCACTCTATCTACCTACTTACCACCTATCTGCCTGCCTATCTACCTTTCAATTATTTAATTGCATCAAGCTAAAGCGCTATACAGTTACAGCCTGGACCATATTCATACTTAACAACAACACTAACCTCCGACATCCACCATGCGAAAGATGATGGAGTCCAGATCGAACGGGTACTCCACAATGCCGGTAGTGGGCACACGAGTGCGCAGGATGTCCTGCAGTGTTGGCAGGTAATCGGCCTGACAGATGCGGTCCAAGCTATCCAGGTAGTACTTGGCCGAATCGGTTAGCTGGAATTCGCGCCTGCGATCGTAGCATTCTTTCATGCCGGCGTCGGCCCACAGGCTGCGAATGGCGTCAACGTGGTCGGGCTCCAGCGTTGTCACCGTCTCGTAGTCGATGTCGCGCAGCACTTTGGCGTGCTCCTGTGGATTAGCGAATTCATTTATTAATAATGACTCATGTGCCTGTTAGTTGGTCTTGCGGACAGCTGTTACACTAAGGAGGAAGGATTTCCGAGGGGGAAAGAGGAAGGAGGATCTGCGGGGCGAAAGGAGGAATGAGGATCTGCGGGGCGGAAGGAGAAAGAGGATGGAGGAATGAGGATCTGGAAGGTGGAAGGAGGAATGAAGATCTGGGAGCAAGGCAGGAGGAATAAGGATCTGGGGGCAAGGAGGAAGGAGAAATGAGGATCTGGGAGCAAGGCAAGAGGAATAAGGATCTGGGGGCAAGGAGGAAGGAGAAATGAGGATCTGGGAGC
This sequence comes from Macrostomum lignano, assembly GCA_002269645.1. Classification (NCBI taxonomy): domain Eukaryota; kingdom Metazoa; phylum Platyhelminthes; family Macrostomidae; genus Macrostomum; species Macrostomum lignano. The sequence continues at coordinate 56,684 of NIVC01003944.1, read as the reverse complement.
AAGGCAAGAGGAATAAGGATCTGGGGGCAAGGAGGAAGCTGAGAAATGAGGATCTGGGAGCAAGGCAAGAGGAATAAGGATCTGGGGGCAAGGAGGAAGGAGAAATGAGGATCTGAGAGGCGAAAGGAGGAATGAGGATCTGGGAGCAAAGCGGAAGGAAGAATGAGGATCTGGTAGGCGGAAGGAGGAATGAGGATCTGGGAGGCGGAAGGAAGAATGAGGATCTGGTAGGCGGAAGGAGGAATGAGGATCTGGGAGCAAAGCGGAATGAGGAATGAGGATCTGGGAGCAAAGCGGAAGGATGAATGAGGATCTGGGAGGCGGAAGGAAGAATGAGGATCTGGTAGGCGGAAGGATGAATGAGGATCTGGGAGGCGGAAGGAGGAATGAGGATCTGAAAGGCGGAAGGAAGAATGAGGATCTGGTAGGCGGAAGGATGAATGAGGATCTGGGAGGCGGAAGGATGAATGAGGATCTGAAAGGCGGAAGGATGAATGAGGATCTGAAAGGAGGAAGAAGGAATGAGGATGCGGAAGTGAGGCAATAATACAGTGGAATAAATGTCGATGCCTCAGAATATGATCAAGGTGAAAAATTAAATATTAATGATTTAAAGATGAACAGCCAAATTTGTATAAAGCTTATAAATCTATTTGTTTGGAGAAAAAATGTTTCACCTCGTTTGACGAGTCTTCGAATGGAATCCTCAGCGTTTCGATGGCTCTGGTCATGGCGTGCATGGCCATATAGATGTTCTGATAGATGATTTTTATGAAAGACCGCTTGTCATCGTCTGTGTAGCCGGTGCCATGGATGATGCGCATCTGCTTGATAAATGTACTTTTGCCGGACTCGCCAGTGCCTGTTTAATAACGAAAGATTGGGATTTTCGAGTTACTGACTATAATAAAATAAAAAATTTAATTATTTCGCCAAAAGTATTTACTTAAATTTAAGAATTCAGTATTGATAATAAGCACTTTTGGTGCACTTTTAGGAGTATGGTAACTTAAAATATTGGAGTTTTAAAACTCAATAAAAGTTCAATAAAAAAGAATTTTGAAAATCTATGTTTTATTTGAATAATTTAGGCTATATTTAGAATACTGAATACTATTAGGCACATCAATATTGTAGCGGTGAACACCATGTCAGCAAAATTAATGGCAAAAATGCAGTGCTTGTATTTTCCTAGTAGACTTTCTTGCCATTTGATTCACAAAAAAACAAACCAAAAATATGGTAAATGAGTTTTGATAACCATATCCTTCTAGTTTGTTTGCTCATGAGGGAATCGTTGAAATGCTGTGGTTCTGGGAGGGGAGATTCCAAGGCTCATGTGAGAATTGCTGAGATTTCAAAGCTCATTGGGGGGAAGGGAACTGCTATGATGTCAAGGCTCATTGGGGAGGGGAATTGTTGAGATGTCAAGACTTATGGGGGGAATTGTTGAGATGTTAAGATTCATGGGGGAAATTGCTGAGATGTCAAGACTCATGAGGGGAATTGCTGAGATGTCAAGACTCATGAGGGGAATTGCTGAGATGTCAAGACTCAGTGGGGGAGGGGAATTGCTGTGATGTCAAGACTCATGAAGGGAATTGCTGAGGTGTCAAGGCTCATTGGGGGAGGGGAATTGCTGAGATGTCAAGACTCATGAAGGGAATTGCTGAGGTGTCAAGGCTTATGGGGGAATCGCTGAGATGTCAAGACTCATGAAGGGAATTGCTGAGGTGTCAAGGCTCATTGGGGGAGGGGAATTGCTGAGATGTCAAGACTCATGAAGGGAATTGCTGAGGTGTCAAGGCTTATGGGGGAATCGCTGAGATGTCAAGACTCATGAAGGGAATTGCTGAGGTGTCAAGGCTCATTGGGGGAGGGGAATTGCTGAGGTGTCAAGGCTCATTGGGGGAGGGGAATTGCTGAGGTGTCAAGGCTCATTGGGGGAGGGGAATTGCTGAGGTGTCAAGGCTCATTGGGGGAGGGGAATTGCTGAGGTGTCAAGGCTCATTGGGGGAGGGGAATTGCTGAGGTGTCAAGGCTCATTGGGGGAGGGGAATTGCTGAGGTGTCAAGGCTCATTGGGGGAGGAGAATTGCTGAGGTGTCAAGGCTTATGGGGGAATCGCTGAGATGTCAAGACTCATGAAGGGAATTGCTGAGGTGTCAAGGCTCATTGGGGGAGGGGAATTGCTGAGGCGTCAAGGCTCATTGGGGGAGGGGAATTGCTGAGGTGTCAAGGCTCATTGGGGGAGGGGAATTGCTGAGATGTCAAGACTCATGAAGGGAATTGCTGAGGTGTCAAGGCTTATGGGGAATCGCTGAGATGTCAAGACTCATGAAGGGAATTGCTGAGGTGTCAAGGCTCATTGGGGAGGGGAATTGCTGAGGTGTCAAGGCTCATTGGGGGAGGGGAATTGCTGAGGTGTCAAGGCTCATTGGGGGAGGGGAATTGCTGAGGTGTCAAGGCTCATTGGGGGAGGGGAATTGCTGAGGTGTCAAGGCTCATTGGGGGAGGGGAATTGCTGAGATGTCAAGACTCATGAGGGGAATTGCTGAGGTGTCAAGGCTTATGGGGGAATTGCTGAGATGTCAAGACTCATGAGGGGAATTGCTGAGATGTCAAGGCTCATTGGGGGAGGGGAATTGCTGAGATGTCAAGACTCATGAGGGGAATTGCCGAGGTGTCAAGGCTTATGGGGGATTGCTAAAATGCTGGGTTCATGGGGGCTGCTCAGATGCCAAGAGTGAATTTGCAGTTCTTGGTAGGCCAAGCATCAAAAAGAGTGTAAGAGTGAGGCTTTGCTTCATTACCTTATAATGAAGGTTAATTGTACATTTTGCATTAAAAATATTTTTGTTTCACAAAATGACATTTTCTCTTTCTCTGATAATATTATGCTCAACTTTGTGATTTGGTTATTAATGAATAAAATATAACAAGTTTTTATAGATAAAATGCTAACTAAAGCATCACATATTTATATTTTGCACCAAAGTTTTAAAGTCAATTGAAAGAGTTTTTGAATCATTAAAAAATACTTATATAAAGTTAATCATTAAAAAAATACATTAGACCTAAGCCCAAAAAGTTATACTATATTGATTTTTTGATGTTTAAAATCAAGGGATAGATAATTCATGACCTTAAATGGCAAAATAGCAATTAATGTAGATTTTATACTTTACATTTTTATAACTTATATTTAGCTAGCTATAAAAAATTAGTCTTCACAAAACATTTATATGCTAAATCTTATTTTTATCTATTATTTCTAATAGGGATATATCTTGTTTGATAAGATAGTACATTTAGAAGTTGTAAGTTTTTATTATAGAATGTTATTTTTAATTATTGTGAATTAGTATTTACTTCAACTCAATTTTAAACTACTATAAAAATTTTACTATTTTAGCAATATTCAAAAAACATTTAAGCAGATTCCTCTTTTTCAACTGTGTAAAAAAACTTGCTTTAACTAATATTTCCTATGCATTTTACCTGAAGTTCTTTGGTCTATATAACATAAGATTCAGATTAAAAAACAATTAGCATAGTACAAGATAAGTGCAAGGGTGAAAGATTTCTTAAAATATCATTAAAACAGGGGAATAACATAGCAAAAATATGATATCTTTTTCAATAAGATATAAAATAAGATATTTTATACTAAATTTTTTTATTAAAAGAGTGATAAAATGATAAATTGTATAGAGATATTGGCCCATTAGGCTTTGAGCAAAATATAATAATATTTGATATATAGATTAATAGGCAATATATCCAATCATATTAATAAAGCTATATAATATATTTTGCATCCAAGTATTTATAACTAGTGTGTACTTATAGAATATGCATTTGACTAATCTAGTAAGAAATATTATATTAGGTTTTTTGGTCAAATTGACCTATTAAAATTGAATCTGCAATGTGTTAGAAAGTACTTAAAAGTAGACCTAAAAGCTATAGGAGAATCAACTATTTTTGTAAAAATTATTAACTAGTAAACCTCTAATAATTCCCTTTTAAATTTGGTATAAGAGAGACTCCCCTTTTAATTGAATTTTAGAGTTGTTGATTGTTGCTAAATAAAAAATATATTAAAATTTAAATATATTTTAAATAGCCACATGCCATCTAATAATAAATTGAAAAGTATACTTACATATTATTAATTGTTTCAAAGCTCTATTTAATTAATAATGAAATATTTAACATTAGTCCCTAAATCCTAAGATATCAACCAACCTTGGATATAAAAAAAATTGTATAATACTCTATCCATCATATACTAAAAATGGTCTTATTTACTATAAAGAATTGGTAGTTTTTAAAAAAAGAATATTTATTACTGGTAGGGACCTTAGCATCATACATGCGCAACCTCCAAATTTCGGTCGGCCATGCGACTTAGTTTTAACAAAAATGCGACGTAGTTTTTGGCCAAAAATGCGACTTACATGTAAAAAAACCCAAAAGCAAAATTAACGCAACTTTGGGTAAACGGCAGGAGTAACTATGACTGTCTTATAAAGCCAAAATGCCTCGTCAGCTACTTAGTACTACTACTCGGTGTTTTTTCGGGTTGGCATTTTTGCGACTTCCTTGGTTGGCCGCCAAATCGGTCGGCCGGATCGGCCGACTCGGCCGACTGTTGCGCATGTATGCTTAGCATAGTGGTCTAGAATGGAATTTTTATATGCTAGCAATTTAAGCTTGATTCAAAAGCAATTATATTAATTTGGGGCTAAATTAAAATATTAAATTGGAATTACTTATGCAATATATGCCCTTGACAGCTCTTAAGGCATAATAAAATATGCCTTACAATAAAAAAGGGATGCTTATATGCTGCTTTCTATGTCTATATATATTTATGCATGTTATTTGAATCCCTATTAAAGGGGATCATTAAGATAGTCAATAATGCTTTTTACTTTGTAACAAAGTTACTTAAAATATACCAATGTATATACAGCCTTGGCTTTAAAAATCTATAATTGGTATAAAATAATTTGGCTATACATAAAAGTCAATATATTAAAAAACTATATCTAAGTCCTTATAAATGCATCTAAATTTTTGGCTTAGAGAATCATATTGTATAAATGAAAGAAAATACTATTTTTGACTATGGCATACTAGGAATACAAATTTACAAAATATTTTATTTAGTTTTTTTAAATGGTAATCTATTTTTGTCATATTATCTTAATTATAATTATATAAAATACAAAAATTGATATAGAGCATTAAAATTAGTATAGTAAATGTTGCTATATTAGTTTGGTATTTTAAAATAAATATCCTATATACTAAACTAGATGAAAATTTCTAACTAATACCCTAGAATATAATATTTTAGCATATATAACACATGTAAGATAAAAATTGATTTAGTCTTAAGGTTATATTTAATCTATTAATATTATTTAATCTTAAATTTAAAAGACTATTTATAATGATAAAGTATCTTACTGTGGTCAAAAAGTATATTTATATTTAGAAACTTGATCTTTAAAATATGCAGTATATATAATTAGTCTAGATCATGGCAAACATTTGCTAGAAAAAAATTATAGTTCTTTCAATTCTATATCAATATAACTTTTTTAAAGTTATACCAAGAATAAAGTTGCATATATACTAACCTTCTTTATAATAAAGCCTTGTAGAAATAGGAGTTTTATTGAACTCTAAAAGGAAGCATAATTTCTTTTCTAATAATTATTTTTTATAAGTTGAATTACTATTTTCAATTTGGTTTTTGTCATATAGCTATTATTATATGCATGCATTCAATATGAGCATTGGTTTGTATTTGTACTTTCTTATTAGTTCTTTATATTTTATTATTTATGCAAGCTTGGCATGTCATGTTTGAGTTATTGTCAATTGAATTGTAGGCAATTTGTATATACTTAAAGTATGTTATTATTCATATGCATGTAGCATCACTTTTACAATATAAATATAGACATCAAAGGGGTGCAGCCCATTTCGGCGAAGGAATTTTTGGCAAAAGACACTTCAGCAAAAGTGAATTTTAAGTTTCAATAGATGTATATTTCGGCGAAAGAAAGTGACCAGTTTGGCGAAAAGATGGGCTATGTATATATTACAAATATACCACTTTGGTGATTGAAGCTTTTAATAAATTGTTCATTGCTGCAAATTATTTGACTTAGCTCATAGCTATGTTATGTATATGCGATCTATCAATATGCAGTCAATAAATTAGGGATGATGATGGTGTGGTTTTTTACATTAAATCCCAGGCTCCTAAAATTGTACTTTGAAATTCCGCCGTAATGGAAGGGTATCTAAAAAAACAACTAAATTAAACTGCGACAAAACAAAAACATGTTTAGATAAAATTAGTCTTTTTAAAGTTTGTCATTTTTTTAGCTTACTTCTAAAACAAAAAACTTCTCAGCAAAGCTTAGAATAAATTTTTCGCCGAAATGGTCAGCTTTAAATGAAATGGTCATTGCGAAAGTATTTTTCACCGTTATTGACTTTTGCCAAAAATTCTTTCGCCAAAGTAGGTTGAAACCCATCAAAGCTATAATAGCTCTCATATTTTTCTACCATTTTAAACAAGTAGCCTAACTGATTTATCACAGTTTCCATTTTTTAAAATAGTTTTTTGATTGATCAAAATTTAGCTATATTACATATACCAAACTAATATGCCTAATGTTAGACTTAAAAATATATGACAAGTAGATAATAAGATTCTTAGTAACAAAAATATATTAGATTTTTCTAGCAAGAAGGCCACTTTACTATGATGATATGATGATCATAAAATGATAGATTATATATAGAACATCTTTAAAATTTAATTTTATGCCACTTCTTAATTAAAAAAAATATTAGTCTAGTAATACTTTAAATTGCTTTGAATAATAATATATTAGACCATAGTTATTATATGCCAATTGTATATTATGACTATATTCATTAAAACACATATTTTTATATTCTAATATGTAACACAAAAGAATAAATAACAATAATAAAATACTACCAATACCATTTTAAACTAGCTAGCTATAATTAAAAATTGCTGTAATGTCAAGACTTAAAAGAGGGATTGTTTTATTAAGAAAATTGCTTTTTTAGATTTTGCATCATCTATTTGATGTAATTTGACCCTTGGTTATAATATAGATTTGACACTGGAATAGTATTGTATTTTGGATTTATTTTTATTATAAAACTTTAAATAATTAAGTTAAAATGATAGAATAATAATATTAATACTATTAGATAATTTCTTAAATTTTGTGTTAGTGCCCTTAAAAAATTCAAAATCTAAACTCAAAATTAAAATATACTTACCAAGCAAAAGAAGTTTCAATTCTCTTCTGGCATCTTTCTTATCTCGCTTTAATTGACGTTCAATCTCCATGTTGATTCGCCTTTGTTCTTTGGCTTCTTCACCCATACAGCACGCCATGATGCTAGGTCCCATAAACAGAAGATCAAATTTCTTTCAAAAAGTGGTACCCACCTTAGGGGTGCCTGACAAAGCTGCTGGTTGAGCTTTGAGGGTCAAAATGAAATATAATTAAAGCTATTACTATGAATTAGTTGAAGTAAAAAAACAAATTAGCATATTGAAGAGCCATTTTTGCAACAAAATTCTAAACGTAGTTCATTCAATATTTCAACAAATAAAGTGCCTAATAAGATTAAAATTATGTCCAATGGACTCTGGACTCGAGAGCTCAAGTTGATATGCTACTACAGGTACAGTACTACAGTACAGTGCCTCTAAGCTATATTCACCACGTCACTCTACAACTTGGGAGCTGAGTAGATAATTATTCTTTGTTTCTTTGTCGCTTTAATCACATCCAGCTGATTTCATGTCTCAAGTAGTTATATAGAAATTTGCTGAAAAATTCCAGCCAATGATGAATTGCGTATGTTTATATTTTCAAAAAAGTGCTCTTATTTTTTTCATCGCAAAAGAAGAGAAGCAAAGTCGTTAAAAACGCAACGCGTTAAAAAATGGTGTAAGTTTTTATTTTATGCTGCATAGCTTTCCCATCTATTGATAGTTAGGGCTTAAATTTCAGAATTTTTAAAGTTATTGACCAAAATTCTGCATCTGCATCTTACATAACCGTAATTTGTTGCTCTTACCTCATCTTTGTTGCAATTAATTTCAAATCTCACTTTAAGCATTATGGTGAAAGGCAACATTAAAAAATCTTATTTCAATTAGTATTTCCTTACCACCTATTTAGCCTTGTCTCTAAGGTTAAAAATCTTGGCCCATGGCCTTGTGTTTATGACAAGGAATCCTATATTTGCATGTTGCGCTTTTGAGGAAGCGACATTTCCAATTTTGATTGTATTCGATATGGACCAAATACTGTATATCGATTGGGGAATTAATCTTGAAGGATTAGATGATATGCCTCAACGCCTTCCTTGACATCCCCCCCGCTGGATATCTTTGTCCGCAAGGAATCTGCTAAGACTGATTTACACCGGCTTTCGTTTCCTGCCCACAGGGCCCATGGCTAAGCACAAGCTCCGCCTCACGCTGACTCTGCCTCAAAGACTTGGAGAGACGGCGCGGTGAGCTCCACGTCTTATCTGACGGCGCGTCTCGCACTAACAACCTCTCAGCGCTACAAGGTCACCATCCCTTCAAGTGATGTTGCCACTGACCACTGGAATTTCCATGCAGGAGCCAGGAGGCCCATTGTTACACGGACGGATCCATCATAAAGACTGCTACGATCATCATCAATGGCCGCGTCACTGCCATGCATGCCCAGCACACTGGCAATCTCCACGGTCTTCCAGAACGAAGTCCTTGCTATCAGCTTCTACGCTGCAGAGCTGAATGCCAAATGGTACGAGTGGAGGGACTATATATAGTCATCGTCAGTCGCCGACTACGCCCGGCAGCTCAACCTCCTGGATAGCAATACTGTCAGGCTGAAGTAGATCCAGGACACGCAGGGTTCCCGGAGCGAGTTGGCAGACACCCTCGCCAAAAGGGGCGGCTCTGCATGGCTCCCTCCTACACCCAGAGCCCCTGGTCCCTGCCTATCTCTTCTACCAGTCATCAATCTTAAGATGGATGACTGGGCTGATTCCCTTCACGTGACTGATGCGGGCGCCCAGAACTTCCGACAATCACGTGCTGCGGTTCCGTGCCCTCCTCGCAGGCTCAGAAACATCCTTCTGAACGAAACCGGTAGAATATTCGCGCCCTCGTCATGACCTATATCCCGGCCATGGCTACCTCGCCAGGCAGCTGTTTCCTCCGAGGCGACCTCAAGAGTGAACTTTGCCTCTTTTGCGAATACGACAATGAAGATGCTCAGCTCTTTGTCTGTCACTGCCCTTAATTCTTTATCAGAGACCGGCGTCAGAGTCCATTGACGAGGTCTGCCAGCCCGACAGCATCCCACGACTCATCCAGTTTCTCAGGGCGACAAGACGAGCCACGTTCTTGATCCCTACGGAAGATCACACTGTAGGACGGACCGGCGCGCGGACCACCCTGACCGGCCCCACGCCTCTGCTTGTTTGCGGGCTTTCAGGTGTTATCGGAATGGGCGACCCTCGCCTCCCCACTGTGTCTACGGATCACCCTGCAGCTAAGTCAAGTACAAGTAAGTCAGCATTAAGATATGCATAAATTAAGCATGTGTACACGCTTAGTTTGGCGTGAAAATGTATTAGCTGCAATTTAAATAAAGGTACATGTTCAAAGTACATACGTATGTAACTTGTTAAACATGTATGTTTACATGTGAAGTACATCAATTAGAAATGATACTGCTATTAATCAAATATACGCGTATTGAAATTAATTAAGCAATCAAAAAACGAAATCCAGCACAAATATTCACACTAGAGAAATATTTAAACTTACTGTATAAAAAGGCTGCAAAAATATTTTAATTATTTACTGCGTTCTGGGTTCTGGAACTCTCAAATAATGTACGTGTACTTTGTACATGAAAGTGATGAATTGTAACTGTTTTTCAGAAATTGGCTCAAGATATTTGGCCTGCTTTAGATCTCCCTATTGGCTTGTCTTTGTCGATGTTCGTTGTCAAGCTGCCGCAGATTTGCTGCCAGCTGCGGATGGCCAGAGCAGTGCAGGGCTCGACTCAGTATTTGCACCTGTAGATAATCAAATTAGAAGCTCATTGAGCAATGCAAGCGTAACAAGACACGGAACATAAGATCAACTATACATGTGACAGAGAAGCACCTTGTCCTTGAGCACGGGCAGGCCCTTCACCCACGTAATCAGCATGTCGTAGGCCATTTTTTGCGAGCAGTCATTGTTTCGCTTGATGACGGAGCAGCGCTTTTTAGATACGTCTAACTTCTCAGCAAGCTGCTCCCACCTATCGGCCACTAGACTGGCCAGGTCTTTCAGGTACTCGGCGCTTACAGCGTCTGAAATAAATATTATTTCTGCATTTTCATAGTGCTACACGCTCGTACTTGCATGGCTGGATGCATGAGATTATTCAGTTACATTTAGCTCTTGTATTTACCCTTTGCTCTGACCGAGAACGGCGAGGTCACTGCGGACTTCACTCTGAGCTCATCTGGGGTTTTCGGTATGCTGACCAGCAGCCGCGCTACATTGACTTCCTCGGTCATCAGCACAGAGGAGCCGCTACCACCACATCCACCGGTTCGCTTTGGTCCAAGTTGTTGGCCTGGCTTCACCACGACCACGTCCGTGAAGATTTCCAGGAATCCGCGATACTGATCCAGGGCCCGCTGAGCAAATCTGTCCTTTTCTACTACGCTAAAAGTGGGTGAAGTATCTGTGCTTGATATCTATCTATCTATCTATCTATCTATCTATCTATCTATCTATCTATCTATCTATCATCTATCTATCTATCTATCTATCTATCTATATATCTATCTATCATCTATCTATCTATATATCTATCTATCATCTATCTATCTATATATCTATCTATATATCTATCTATCATCTATCTATCTATCTATTTATCTATCTATCTATCTATCTATCTATCTATCTATCTATCTATCTATCTATCTATCTATCTATCTATATATCTATCTATATATCTATTTATCTATATATCTATCTATCATCTATCTATCTATATATCTATCTATATATCTATCTATCTATTTATCTATCTATCTATCGATCTATCTATCTATCTATCTATCTATCTATCTATCTATCTATCTATCTATCTATCTATCTATCTATCTATCTATCTATTTATTTATCTATCTATCTATCTATCTATCTATCTATCTATCTATCTATCTATCTATTTATTTATCTATCTATCTATCTATCTATCTATATATCTATCTATCTATCTATCTATCTATCTATCTATCTATCTATCTATCTATCTATCTATCTATCTATCTATCTATCTATCTATCTATCTATCTATCTATCTATCTATCTATCTATCTATCTATCTATCTATCTATCTATCTATCTATCTATCTATCTATCTATCTATCTATCTATCTATCTATCTATTTATCAAGGAGATCCACTCACTTTAGAAGCAAGCGAGTTCTCATTTGCGAGTTGAACAGCATGACAAACTCGCTGGCACCAGTATCGCCTTTATCTCCTTCCTCCTCGCTGTCAATGTTGCCACGGAAGCGGAGCCGGAACGCCTGCCTTTCGCGCGCTTTGATTTCCTCGGTTGTGCCGTGCATGCTGGGCTCGTAGCTGTAGCCGCAGTCGTGCATTTGCCGCAGGGTTCTGTCCAGTTTGCTCGTCATTGTCAGGGACACGACTGCCTGGTGCATGAGAAGATACGGGTGCTGAGTGCAGTGAGTCGGGTTATGCTAGTTTCTGAGAGAATTTTCATCCATTATTCATCAATTTAGTAATCCGTCCGATTTTAAATTGAACACAAATAATTTTCAAGTACATTCGAAGTGCAAATAGCTGAAACGAAAATTTATAAATCAGGAAAAGAACTCGCTGGGGTGACAAGATTTCTGCGTCATTGAATATCGGCACCTACCAATCAGATTTGAACGGCCAGAATTTCCTCTTGCATGATCTTCCATAAATAGCTGGCCACCCCATCAACTGTCATCCGCAGGCAGACATTTTGCTACAAGCGACCGTGAGACACGTGAACTGACATCTACTTGCTAAGCGAATTGAGCACCACATGGATTCTGTTATTCCAGCATTAAATTAAAATATTTCTGGAGAGCGAAGAGTCCGTTCTTGGTTCCTTTTCTGAATTGGAGCACAACAAGGAACTGGGGTGCCAATCACTGTTGGTATCCAATGCCCAATTACAACTATGATGATATGCTGTACTACTCAGAGTAGACACTGCTCTGCACACTCACTTCTTGCTCTGCACACTCACTTCCTGCTCTGCACACTCACTTCCTGCTCTGCACACTCACTTCCTGCTCTGCACACTCACTTCCTGCTCTGCACACTCACTTCCTGCTCTGCACACTCACTTCCTGCTCTGCACACTCACTTCCTGCTCTGCACACTCACTTCCTGCTCTGCACATTCACTTCCTGCTCTGCGCACTCACTTCCTGCTCTGCACACTCACTTCCTGCTCTGCACAATCACTTCCTGCTCTGCACATTCACTTCCTGCTCTGCGCACTCACTTCCTGCTCTGCACAATCACTTCCTGCTCTGCACACTCACTTCCTGCTCTGCGCACTGACTTTCTGCTCTGCACACCCGGGGTCTGCTCACCTCCGTCAGTTTTTCAGGCCTCTGTCGGATGACAAAGCAGACGGACTTCTCTTCAAGGCTTCTCTCAATAGTCTCGCAGATTCGAGCGATCATGTCCAGATTGAAGTCCGACAGGATTCGGAATGCTATAAATCTGTTAATGGAAACCATTCAATATTAAGTTGTCTTTCATTTAAGAATGCTTAAAATGCTGAAGTGCGATGCAGGTTTCACAAAGCCGCTTTGTGAGACTACACTCACCGCCTGTCGCATAGCACGGAAGTTCTAAAGGATACTATGTCCTTTCCAGACTCTTCCTGAAGTTTAACGTCAGTCAAAAGTTTCCAAGTTGAGCGTCGGGCGCCTTCGCGACCAACAAGAATGAGGAATTCTTCCGTGCACTCTGCGATTGGCGGTGAGTGGGGAGTGCGCTCGGCTTCATGTTTAAAGACCAGGCAGGGTAGGGTGGTCAGCTAGTGGGGTAGGGTGGTCAGCTAGTGGGGTAGGGTGGTCAGTTAGTGGGGTAGGGTGGTCAGTTAGTGGGGTAGGGTGGTCAGTTAGTTGGGTAGGTGGTCAGTTAGTGGGGTAGGATAGTCAGTTAGTGGGGTAGGGTGGTCAGTTAGTGGCGTAGGGTGGTCAGTTAGTTGGGTAGGTGGTCAGTTAGTGGGGTAGGATAGTCAGTTAGTGGGGTAGGGAGGTCAGTCAGTGGTGTAGGGAGGTCAGACAGTGGGGTAGAGAGGTCAGACAGTGGTGTAGGGAGGTCAGCCAGTGGGGTAGGGAGGTCAGACAGTGGGGTAGGGAGGTCAGACAGTAGGGTAGGGAGGTCAGACAATGGGGTAGGGAGGCCAGGCATGGAGTAGGTAGTCACAGCTCTCCCCAGCCGCTCACTCAAAGCGCTGTCCACGCCACGCCTGGCCATAGCTGGCAGTTTGCCAGTCATCGGCCTGTATGTCAGCGTGGGCGTCAGCTGGGCATCCCGAGGATCGGCCGCAGTGCCCGGCCGGCGTTTCCCATTGGTCAGCCCGGTCCCGCCGAGTCCTCCGTGGCCGTTGACGGCCAGCCCAGAGGGTCCGGCAGCGCCGATGGCTGCAGGGATGACCGGCGGGTTCAGCGGCAGCGGAAAGGAGAAGATGGCCGGCTTGAGGGTGTTCTTCCTTGGACTGCCTGGAGTGGCGAATTCGTGGTTAAGGACTGAAAATCAAGTGACAAATCAAATCGGTACCTCAAATACATAGTCAAATCAGCAACTCTCCAATCAAATCAAAAACTCTCCAATCGAATCAACAACTCTCCAATCGAATCAAAAACTCTCCAATCGAATCAACAACTCTCCAATCGAATCAAAAACTCTCCAATCGAATCAACAACTCTCCAATCGAATCAAAAACTCTCCAATCGAATCAACAACTCTCCAATCGAATCAACAACTCTCCAATCGAATCAACAACTCTCCAATCGAATCAACAACTCTCCAATCGAATCAACAACTCTCCAATCAAATCAACAACTCTCCAATCAAATCAAAAACTCTCCAATCAAATCAACAACTCTCCAATCGAATCAACAACTCTCCAATCAAATCAACAACTCTCCAATCGAATCAACAACTCTCCAATCGAATCAACAACTCTCCAATCAAATCAACAACTCTCCAATCGAATCAACAACTCTCCAATCGAATCAACAACTCTCCAATCGAATCAACAACTCTCCAATCGAATCAACAACTCTCCAATCGAATCAAAAACTCTCCAATCGAATCAACAACTCTCCAATCAAATCAACAACTCTCCAATCAAATCAACAACTCTCCAATCAAATCAACAACTCTCAAATCGAATCAACAACTCTCCAATCGAATCAACAACTCTCCAATCAAATCAACAACTCTTTAATCAAATCAAAAACCCTCCAATCAAATCAACAACTCTCCAATCAAATCAGCAACTCTCCAATCGAATCAGCAACTCTCCAATCGAATCAGCAACTCTCCAATCGAATCAACAACTCTCCAATCGAATCAACAACTCTCCAATCGAATCAAAAACTCTCCAATCGAATCAACAACTCTCCAATCAAATCAACAACTCTCCAATCAAATCAACAACTCTCAAATCGAATCAACAACTCTCCAATCGAATCAACAAATCTCCAATCAAATCAACAACTCTTTAATCAAATCAAAAACCCTCCAATCGAATCAGCAACTCTCCAATCAAATCAGCAACTCTCCAATCGAATCAGCAACTCTCCAATCGAATCAGCAACTCTCCAATCGAATCAACAACTCTCCAATCAAATCAAAAACCCTCCAATCAAATCAGCAACTCCCCAATCGAATCAACAACTCTCCAATCAAATCAACAACTCTCCAATCAAATCAGCAACTCTCCAATCAAATCAACAACTCTCAAATCGAATCAACAACTCTCCAATCGAATCAACAACTCTCAAATCGAATCAACAACTCTCAAATCGAATCAACAACTCTCCAATCGAATCAACAACTCTCCAATCAAATCAATAACTCTCTAATCGAATCAACAACTCTCCAATCAAATCAACAACTCTCCAATCGAATCAACAACTCTCCAATCGAATCAACAACTCTCCAATCAAATCAACAACTCTCCAATCGAATCAACAACTCTCCAATCAAATCAACAACTCTCCAATCAAATCAGCAACTCTCCAATCAAATCAACAACTCTCCAATCGAATCAACAACTCTCCAATCGAATCAACAACTCTCCAATCAAATCAACAACTCTCCAATCGAATCAACAACTCTCCAATCGAATCAACAACTCTCCAATCGAATCAACAACTCTCCAATCGAATCAACAACTCTCCAATCGAATCAACAACTCTTTAATCAAATCAGCAACTCTCCAATCGAATCAACAACTCTCCAATCGAATCAACAACTCTTTAATCAAATCAGCAACTCTCCAATCGAATCAACAACTCTTTAATCAAATCAGCAACTCTCCAATCGAATCAACAACTCTCCAATCGAATCAACAACTCTGTAATCAAATCAGCAACTCTCCAATCGAATCAACAACTCTTTAATCAAATCAGCAACTCTCCAATCAAATCAACAACTCTCCAATCAAATCAACAACTCTCCAATCAAATCAGCAACTCTCCAATCAAATCAACAACTCTCCAATCAAATCAACAACTCTCCAATCAAATCAGCAACTCTCCAATCAAATCAACAACTCTCCAATCGAATCAACAACTCTCCAATCGAATCAACAACTCTCCAATCAAATCAACAACTCTCCAATCGAATCAACAACTCTCCAATCAAATCAACAACTCTCCAATCAAATCAACAACTCTCCAATCGAATCAACAACTCTCCAATCGAATCAACAACTCTCCAATCGAATCAACAACTCTCCAATCGAATCAACAACTCTTTAATCAAATCAGCAACTCTCCAATCGAATCAACAACTCTCCAATCGAATCAACAACTCTCCAATCGAATCAACAACTCTCCAATCGAATCAACAACTCTTTAATCAAATCAGCAACTCTCCAATCAAATCAACAACTCTCCAATCGAATCAACAACTCTCCAATCGAATCAGCAACTCTCCAATCGAATCAGCAACTCTCCAATCAAATCAACAACTCTCCAATCAAATCAACAACTCTCCAATCGAATCAACAACTCTTTAATCAAATCAGCAACTCTCCAATCGAATCAACAACTCTTTAATCAAATCAGCAACTCTCCAATCAAATCAACAACTCTCCAATCAAATCAGCAACTCTCCAATCAAATCAACAACTCTCCAATCAAATCAACAACTCTCCAATCAAATCAGCAACTCTCCAATCAAATCAACAACTCTCCAATTAAATCAACAAGTCTCCAATCAAATCAGCAACTCTCCAATCAAATCAACAACTCTCCAA
The DNA here is from genome assembly GCA_002269645.1 of Macrostomum lignano. NCBI lineage: Eukaryota > Metazoa > Platyhelminthes > Macrostomidae > Macrostomum > Macrostomum lignano. Next base: position 40,016 of record NIVC01003944.1, on the reverse strand, counting down.
TCAAATCAGCAACTCTCCAATCAAATCAGCAACTCTCCAATCAAATCAACAACTCTCCAATCAAATCAGCAACTCTCCAATCAAATCAACAACTCTCTAATCAAATCAAAAACCCTCCAATCAAATCAACAAGTCTCCAATCGAATCAACAACTCCCCAATCGAATCAACAACTCTCCAATCAAATCAGCAACTCTCCAATCAAATCAACAACTCTCCAATCAAATCAGCAACTCTCCAATCAAATCAACAACTCTCCAATCAAATCAAAAACCCTCCAATCAAATCAACAACTCTCCAATCAAATCAAAAACCCTCCAATCAAATCAACAACTCTCCAATCAAATCAACAACTCTCCAATCAAATCAACAACTTTCCAATCAAATCAACAACTTTCCAATCAAATCAACAACTCTCCAATCAAATCAACAACTCTCCAATCAAATCAACAACTCTCCAATCGAATCAACAAGTCTCCAATCAAATCAGCAACTCTCCAATCAAATCAACAAGTCTCCAATCAAATCAGCAACTCTCCAATCAAATCAACAACTCTCCAATCAATCGAAAGGCTCTCACTGTGCTGCACAATCGAACTGCAGGTTAGCAGGCCCTGCGTCTCTTTCACCAACACCGACTTGACCATGGCGAGAGTGGCCGAGTCGATGGGCTGCACCTCCATGGCCTGGTCCAGCTTCACCTTCACAGCCTCCTCCGGCACAGTCAAGCAGACGCGGCTGTCCACGGAGCTGCTGTAGCGCAGGCCGGACCGGCCCAGCCTAAACCGGTCAGTGCGAAGCTTGTTGGCTGCCACGGCCACTGCCGACTCCGTGCGCGCCTGCAGTCGCGCCTCCACCCAGCGGGTTTGGAACTCCAAGCCTTCGATGTGCGTCTCGGTGGACGGCAGTTCCGTCCAGGCGCCGTCTTGCAGTAACTGGGCGGGGTTCAAATGGATTTTGAACTTGTGAGCTGCATAAACAACAAAAGAACAGTTCTGAATCGTTCGGATAATATGCATTACGGGGATAGGAAGTTGTTTGGGCACTGCAGAAAATCAAGATGGCAGTTGAACCGCACTGTTAACGAGGAGACAAGCACTCATAACCCATTCCGCTGGGCACACAGGAAGTACAGCGGTACTGACCTTCTCATTGTATCGCAGCGAACACGCTCTGTGCTTTTGGGGTTGGCTCTGGTGAATGCAACAAGCCCCAGGGTGAAACCCTAAGTTGTAAGAACCCCAGGGCCAAAAACCCTGGTTGTGACAGGCCCCAGGGCAAAAAATCCTGGTTGTGACAGGCCCCAGGGCTAAAAACCCTGGTTGTCACAGGCCCCAGGCCAATAAACCTGGTTGCGAGAAGCCCCAGGGCCAAAAACCCTGGTTGTGACAGGCCCCAGGGCCAAAAACCCTGGTTGCGAGAACCCCAGGACCAAAAATCCAGGTTGTGACAGGCCCCAGAGACAAAAACCCTCTTTGTGACAGGCCCCAGGGCTAAAACCCAGGTTGTGACAGGCCCCACGGCTAAAAACCCTGATTGTGACAGGCCCCAGGGACGAAAACTCAGGTTGTGACAGGCCCAAGGGCTAAAAACCCTGGTTGTAACAGGCCCCAGGCCAAAAACACTGGTTGTGACAGGCCCCAAGGCCAAAAAACACTGGTTGTGACAGGCTCCAGGGACAAAAACCCTGGTTGTGACAGGCCCCAGGGCTAAAACCCAGGTAGTGACAGGCCCCAGGCCAAAAACCCTGGTTGTGACAGGCCCCAGGCCAAAAACCCTGGTTGTGACAGGCCCAGGGCCAAAAACTTTGGTTGTGACAGGCCCAGGGCCAAAAACCCTGATTGTGACAGGCCCCAGGGGCTAAAACCCAGGTTGTGACAGGCCCCAGGCCAAAAACCCTGGTTGTGACAGACCCAGGGCCAAAAACTTTGGTTGTGACAGGCCCAGGGCCAAAAACTTTGGTTGTGACAGGCCCAGGGCCAAAAACCCTGGTTGTGACAGGCCCCAGAGACAATTTCTGAGAATACATATTCTCAAACGGATCGAACCACCGGAGTCGAACGAGACGTCCCCCCAGCACAATCATTCAGCTCTACCCTCGCCCAGCCGGTGCTTACGTAGATGACAGTCTCCCTTGACGTCACTTTCTGAGCGCAGTGCGGTAGCATGATGTACAGGTGCGACAGAGGCCCCGCATCGGCAGGGACGGGCGGCAGCTGCATTCGGACGGCATTGCCAACCAATTCGGCGGTTGGCGGCAGACCGACAGACAACGGCAGGCGGTGCAGCGGCAGCAGCTCGCAGGAGGCGCCACTGGCAGCTTGGCGCCGCTCCGGAGCGCGCACCGCGCAGCCGTAGCCGCCAAAATCGTAGAACGCGACAGGTGCTGATCCGGCAGTTGAAGCTTCGAGCACCAGTGGACGCCAAAACCGGTCGTCCTCGGATTCGGCGGACTGTGAAGCATTCTGTGCGGCATCGGCTGCGGTTGCGGTCAAAGCGGCGACAAGGGCGGCTGCGGAGGCGGCCTCTTTGTCCAGGCGCTGACGACGCCGCAGCTCCTCGGCCCGGCGGAGAGCAGCCTCTTTTTCAGCCGCCGCCTCCGCCTCGGCCTGAAGTCGCTGAGCTTCCTTCTCTTCTTCTGCTAGTCTCTGAAGTTAATTATGCTAAACAATAAACGGCAACATAGGCAGCAACAACTACGGATAAGATACATTATAACAGTAGCATTCGCTATGCCAGGTGCGCTCAGGCTGGGTGTCAGATGCTCTGATTTATCCTGCGACGGCTAAACGAGTTGCCGGGGACGCCAAACTGGTTATCGGAGCCTAAATTTTACCTGCAGCAAAAATTACTTTGGTTACTAAGCGTTACGAGAATATGAGCGTACTCGTAGTTTACTTTTTATATCCTTTGTGTGTCCCCCCCCCCACTATAAAATCCATTGTGACTTCCCAAGCAACAGCAACACCAGAAACAAAAGCAATAAATAAGAAGTAACAGCAGCAACCGCAAAAAACAACAATAACAACAGCAGCAACAGCATCAAAAGAAGAAACAATAACAGCAGCACCAACAACGACATCAACAACAACAACAGCAGCAAGAACAACAACATCATAACAGCAGCAGCAGTAGCAACATCAGCAAAGACAGCAACAATGTCGTCTGGGCCTCAGTACGCAGGTATTCGGCTCCCCTTACTGTCTCTATCAGTGAGGATGGATCGATGCTGAGGTCGTATGTTTTGAGCCGACACCGCAGTCAAAAACAACAACAAAAACGGAGACAACAACAATAGCAGCAGCCATAGGCAACAACATCAACAACAATGTCCCGAGTAGAACCCTACCGCCGCCTCCGCCTCAGCAGCCAAGGCCTTCTCCCGCTCTTTGGAAGCCGCTGTCGCCGCAGCTCGCAGGCTGTCAGCCAGGCCGCCAAGCTGTCGCGCCTCGTCAATCGCTGCGGCAGCAGCGTCCGCCGCCGCTTGAGCCGCCAAGGCCAGGCCGCTTTCGACCTCTAGCGCTGGGGGCGAGGCCGACTCGCGACCTCCATCCAGGAAGTGCCAACGCAGAGACCTGTCGGCTTGTTGAGCGGCGTTCAACCTAGCGGCTGCAGCCTTCGGCAGCGAATTCAGGCAGCTGGCAATTTGAGCCAGGCACTGCGCTTCATCCTTGTCAAGTAGTTTGATTGCTTCACGCAGTTGCGCATTTTCAGCTTCAACTTTCTCTTCTCGCTGTCGATCAAGGTTTGTCATATTGGATTGCTCGATTGTTTTAATCATTGGCGGAGCTAGGGTTCTGAAATGGATTATACGTTCCTGGCTGATAACTCTGGGTGGGATGGAATACGAGCTTAAAGTGTGCCAAGGTGAAGTAAAGTGATGCAGAGTTGCAAGAGTTTTTGTTTGCAAGAGATTACACAAGATTACACACCTGCCCCAATGGCCAGACCGACAGCTAGCTCAGCCGCAGCTATTGCGCAGCGCATGTGAAGGCTGCGTACGGCTGTTCAGTCCAAGGACTGGGGGGGGGGGGTCCAAGGACACACACCCTCAGTTTAACCCAGCTAATGCTGGCCCCCATTTTACAGCTGGGTGAACTGAAGCAATGCAGAGTTAAGTGTCTTGCTCAATGACACAAATTGTTCTGAGTGGGTTGGGAATCGAACCCCCGACCTTTCAGTCGTGAGTCCGACGATCTAGCCACTACTCTAGATTAACGCTAAGATTGATACCGACCTACCTCACGAAAAGTGGAAACGAACGAAATTTCCGTTGTTTATGGTTGAAATGAAATTTTATTAACAGTAAAAGTAATGCATTGTTATTTTAAACGTTAAACGCTTACGCTCGTACACTAAAGACCAGGACGAATGACGCAAGCCCAGTTGGGTGCCAAGAGGTAGCTGAGTTTCTCAATTAACCTCAATCTCTCAATATTGCTGTTCTATAACAGAGTCTAATATAATGTAGATGCCAAGTCTGATCGATTCTTCTGATTGGATGCCGATAAGAGGCGGAACCCTATGAAATTTTAGCGAGTGAATTAGACACTATAGCTGGACTACTATAATTGACAGCACAGCCTATTGCGGGCACTAGCAAGCTATAAGCTGCAGGGACCAACTAGAAGAAGGAGCGGTAACAGACAGCTGATTGAAACTTGATTAATTAGTGAACAATCCAATTGGGTTGTGTAGTTGTTAAAAAAATTAATGCCCAAGTTAGATTACTGCTTCAATCCCTCCAGTGTACAGGTAATAGCACAGGTATAAGTACAGATATAGTATACGTAGTACGAGGTACCTGTACACTATAGGTACCTGTACACTGTTCTGACTAAAAAACTAGGCCTAATTCTAAGAAAACTTAGTTTACATGCAGTTTTACCCAGTTACATCAGCTCTAACTAATTCAGTACCAAATATATGATCCTTGACTCAATTGATGTCCAAAGCTACCTCTATTTTAGAGGTTGGAATTAACTGCAGACGGAACAACATTTTCCTGTTTGCCTCAATCTGATTAGCAGTTAACTAGTCAGAGATTTAGACTTAATTAGTGCTTGTAATCAGTGGTGATGAATTAAAAATGCAGAAAACATTTCGGACAAGTAAATATTGTATAAGTAGTGCGCCTGCAACGCAAGCACAATTTAGCTGGATTTGACTTTGAATCCGATTCAACCCTCAGTCGCTACGCTGCTAAGGGCCTGACAATGCAAGGAAGCAGGCGAAGAACTTAAATGGCTGCTCAAGGCAGTATTGAAGACGCGGGAGAACTTGAAAAAAGATGTGCAGGCTTTGGAATATTTATAGCTAAGCAGGTAGGAAAGAGGATCCGGGAGCCTTAATTGCACCAGGCCAGGCCCCCAAAACGCGGTATTAAAAGAGGAATTGCAGGCACCGACCATCTTTGCCACATCCGGATGTGGAGTTGCGGGGGATTAAAAAGCTGTTTCTTGCTCTTAATGGCATGATTAATTTTTTTCCAATGCATGGCACCTTTCATAAGAACAAATGTACGATCGTCAATAGGTGTACGATCGTCAATAGGTGTACGATCGTCAATAGGTGTACGATCGTCAATAGGTTTACGATCGTGAATAGGTAGGTGTACGATCGTCAATAGGTGTACGATCGTCAATAGGTGTACGATCGTCAATAGGTGTACGATCGTCAATAGGTGTACGATCGTCAATAGGTGTACGATCGTCAATAGGTGTACGATCGTCAATAGGTGTACGATCGTCAATAGGTGTACGATCGTCAATAGGTGTACGATCGTCAATAGGTGTACGATCGTCAATAGGTGTACGATCGTCAATAGGTGTACGATCGTGAATAGGTAGGTGTACGATCGTCAATAGGTGTACGATCGTCAATAGGTGTACGATCGTCAATAGGTGTACGATCGTCAATAGGTGTACGATCGTCAATAGGTGTACGATCGTCAATAGGTGTACGATCGTCAATAGGTGTACGATCGTCAATAGGTGTACGATCGTCAATAGGTGTACGATCGTCAATAGGTGTACGATCGTCAATAGGTGTACGATCGTCAATAGGTGTACGATCGTCAATAGGTGTACGATCGTCAATAGGTGTACGATCGTCAATAGGTGTACGATCGTCAATAGGTGTACGATCGTCAATAGGTGTACGATCGTCAATAGGTGTACGATCGTCAATAGGTGTACGATCGTCAATAGGTGTACCATCGTCAATAGGTGTACGCGATCGTCAGGCTGCTGCATGCATTATTAGTTTTGTAAACAACAAGTCTTTTTACTATAGCTTTACAAACTGTTTCTTAAAATATTGCAGCGAACTTTTAGCCTTTCTCTCTGTTGCACACGTATAATGTACACATTGTCTGAAACTTGATTCTACCCGAAAACAAAATAGTGAACAATATTCTATATTTAGATGCACTATTACAAAATATAATGTTCATTAAAATCGATTATGTTTATATAAACGAACGATCATGTGCTCATACCATACAGAAAACCTTTTGGAAGGTTTCAATTGTCATGTAGGATGTAGTCCAAGTTTAGAATTTATTAGAAACGCCCCAAATAATTTGCCGGTGGTTTTCAAGGTTAAGCCATAACTTGTCAATAAAATAATCGAAAAACTGTCAAGCCTTGAAAACTTATACTGCAAGCTGTTTATAGATCTTTCTTAAACATCATGTACAGTAACGACACTTAGTCCCTGCCGTGTGCGTGAAATATATAAATTTATGTTTTAAATGCATAAACACATGTATTATACGCGTTTCTGAGTACTTTTTGTAGCATTTTGTAGTTTTTGTACATGTATGTGTATCTGCATGTGTACATCTGAATTTAATGAAACAGTACAGTTCAGATTGTCTGAGCCTCCAGCATATGATCTTACATGAGAATAAAAACTTGAAATAAGAAATAAGAAACTCAAAAATTAATTAAAAAACACATTTGACATTTCAAAAGCACAATTTAAACTATATTTCCCATCTACTTTCGTTGTCGCGTTTCATCGTACATGTATATTTATTCTTGTGATATATGCATATTTTGATACTATATGACCATTTCAGCATGAAACCAACCTTTTATGAGAAGGCAGCTTAACTGCTTTATTTTTTACCTTGTTAAGTAAAACACAGGAACAAGCTCATAAAATAAAGCAGACCACAAAAGTGTGAAATATTAGTAAATTGCATTTAAAAAGTTTAAATATGTATTTTAAAGGTTAGTAATGCAATTTTCACGCTGATTATATGTAACTTTTAAATACGTTTTTTGTTCTTAGTTCTATAACTCACTAACAACCGAGGTCAGGGACGGACAGTATGCATGAGCATGTATCACAGCTGCTAAATCGGAAATCGATACCTTATCGCTCAAGTCACACAGTCTTTCTCAGTAAATCAGTGTAGTCTCAAGTTTAGCTAAAGGTATTCTTTAATACCGCTGGTTCAAAATTGCTGGATTAATATTAATAATTTTCTGACACTGACAGTTGCTAAAAAATTAAAGCACAGCCAGATCTAATTTCTGACCTAAGATCTAAGACTAATAGAAGACTGTAAATCTAACTAGCCCTAAACAAACATAATCCGACTTACTCTGACCTTAATTTGAAGAAAAAATGATAAAATCTATGATTGTTAATTCTGCTACTCAGCTATTATAATTGGCATTTCTAGGCCTACTACATCCCTAGGCTAGAAAATATATATATTTAGCTATATTATATATAGCTATGATTATGAAACCTAAATTGTTAGAGTTTTGCCAAAATTGTCTAAATGGTGCCAAAATGCTCATTTAATTTTGTTTATTTACTATATAGAGTTGCAATCTTTTATTTTTGTGCATTTTCTAAATTTGGTAAATATTTCTCTGTTTTTCTTAGTGGGATTTAATGAGGACTAAGGAAGTTCTTTTATATTTGTGTCTGAATATTCTAGGACTAGGCCCTAATTCAAAATGATCCCCACTAAAGTAAAACAAAAAGCAACAATTGATTTTTTCAAAATAATGACCTTTAAATAGATTTGTTTAAATATATAAAATATAATTTTTAACAAAATAATTACTAATTGATATTATAAAGTGCCTCCTGTTACTAAACTGACTAACTCACCTTTACTTACCAAATCTATTTTTGATAAAAGATGAAGTATATCTATCAAATCATAGAAGCAACTTGTCATTGTCATTGAAATGACTATTTGTCACCAAAACATTTATTATCAAAATGACTTGCACCTAAGTGTCTAGGTTAAAATTTAGAAGGATCATAACCCTTAAATAATAAATAAACAAAATTAATTAAAACAATCTTTATAACCATTTTAGCAAAGTTATGACAAAGTTTATTTAATAATATAGACTATTGGTGCTATAAGACTATAAAAGATTAACACCCAGCATATGGGACAAGACAATCAACAATAAAACTTGCAAGAAGCCAAATTTGAACAGATGCACTACTGAAACAAATAAGCTAATGGGGGAAATCAAAACAAAAATAAAAAGAAACATTAAACCAAAATAATAGATGTTTAAATATTAATTCAAAAAGAAATCCTAAATGTAAAATTATAAATTTGCAATAATAGGAGCAACAATGTTATTAGGGGTTCCAATGAGCTTTGTACAATGTGTCCCAAAAATGAAAAAATGTACAAATGTGTATTATGCAAATTGGATCAAAGAGGCACTAAATGATATAAGTAAGTAAATCCAAAATATACTTTCCTATGAGTATCGAAACAATGTGTAATATGCCCTACACTAGTCTATTATCTACAGTGTTGGGCACCAGTCCGTTAATAAGCGTTAATCCGTTAATAAGCATTAAGATTTTTCATTAATGTTAACAGACTGTCGTTAAGATTTTTTTGAACTAACAGATTAACAAATTTGCATTAAAAAATTTGTGAATTAACAATAAATTCATTGTTAACTGTAGTGTCTATGTCAATGACCAAAGACACAAAGAAAGAACAAAAAATAGAAGTCTTACAAGAAGTTTAAACATTACAAACGTATCTGAGCTTACCTATATGCCTAAATATAATCTCTTTATTTATGATGATGATCATACAGACGTACATGTAATTAACAACTTCTTACAAATAAACTTTAAAATAATGAATTAAAATAGTATGAAACTTTATTTCTTGCGCATGAGCATCGATTGCTTTGATTCACTTCTATCCCAATCTTTCGCAACTTTCTGCTGCGCCTGCTAATGGTACTGAAACAACCTTTCTATGCATATTTAATTATGAATTTCTCATTATTAGCTTTTAAGTTTCAAATAAAATAAGTTACTTTTTTTACCATATGCTTAACTTTTGGTAGTATTATGCATGCAAGTTTTTAAAATGATTATTTATTACTTTTTTAGCTTTCAAATCGCTAAATTCAATTCACAGGTAAGTCATTGCTTAATTGCATTTTTAGCCAAAAACTGTCACATTTTTTGTTAAAACTAAGTTGCATGGCCAACCAAATTTTGGAGGTTGTACATGTATGATATTTGATATTATATTATATTTATAGACTTGCAACATAGCTTTGATTATTATATGCTGTAGTTTTAATTCTCTTTTTCTTTGAAAGCTAACTATTTAATTTTCTTTCTCTTTTGATTATTTGTTTTCTTGATTGCTATACATATACTTTTTCCTATGTAATCTTTGTTTTTGGTATTTAGTTGATTGAGTGGTTTTGCAACATACCTGCCTTGGCCACTTTGTTACCTGGCTAGATTGGCTAGATATTGGACTTAAAAGTACTTAATATTCCTAGGATAAGGTCTTATATATTTAATCTATTAGTGATATATTATAGAACTAATAAATCAATACAATAGTACTATTAGTCAAACTATTTAACAATATAAGAATATAAGATTAAGGAACAAAATGGGTAAAAAAGATAGCCAATCAAGCTTGGACCTATATAACTAAGATAAAAAAATTGAGAAACAGGTGTATAGTAAGTTGGTATAGATAGTTTTGGCCAATATATGACCAACATTGCTTATCATTAAGTAAAACAAGAAGTAATAAAATCTAGTTGCTTTTGTTTTTAAGTCACATTGGCTATATATTACCAATTAGCAATTTAAAGCCATTAAATATATTTCCCAAAAAGGTTATGCTTTTCAAAATGTCCATTTCTTTCATTGATCTATTTGATTTGCCTATTCTATCAAAGTGGGCTTTTGTAGACTATACCTTGTATAAACAGTAAGAAAGGGTTGATGCAGGTATATGGGAAAAAGAAGTTGGTATAAACAAATAGGCTTGGGGGTAAGTGTATAGTGATAATCTTATCCAACTAAGAGCTAGATCTAGAGATCTAGAGAACTGTAGAGAACTCATTAGTACAGTTCTATATTATAGGCTATTTGTATCATCAAAAAAGCCTATAAATATGCTTGATAAGATAGATGCCATTTGCCTAATTATTCCAACAAGGTCATTGACTAGAGTTTAATTGGCTAATGGCTAATGATTTATAAATGAATGTCTTATAAAGAATGAAATTTAAAGAATATTTCCCTGGTGCAATAAGTTATTAGACTATAAAGATAACATACTCAATAGAACTGAGAGATATACAAATCAATGTAGATAAACTATAGGCCCTAACAGGTTTTTTTTCTATTATCTTCTGCTAACATGCCACAAAAACTTTCTAACATATTGGCCTCCAAAGGCCCTACTATGAGTATAGGGCTCGCATCTTAGAATTTGCTATACTAAAAATTATTCAAAGGCAGTATATTTTATAGTCAATTAGAATGAATAAATAAAATGTAGGGCAATGCCTAGTTTGAGTGAGGTAGGATTATTGCTCATTGTTAGGCAATGATACCACCTCCCCAAGGCATTTATTGTGAGTCTATTATATTACACATTTGTAGGCTACTGGCTTGGCCCTCAAACTTCAGCTTTGCTATTTGTCCTTTAGTCTAGAGCTAGTCTATCATTCACCATTTACTCCCAGATCCTCAGTTGCGGGGCCACTGCCTTCCATAATATTATTCATTTTTGGGCTTCAATATAGAAGCATTGTATATGACCTTAGCAGACAGTTATGTTGTATATTTGTTTCTTGTTGTTCATTCAAGTGCTAAATTTTAGTCGTTTAAAATTCTAATATAAGCACTAGTTTTGGTTTCAGTTAGTATCATTGAATTATTTTAGAGCTCAGCTTAGCTATTCACCATATACTACTACTGTTGGTAGACAGAGTGATTTGGTCGATAGTGGTAGAATAAAAATGGCTTACCTTTAACCTTTATAATGGCGCACCTTAATAGTTTCATATTTAATATTTCCAGGTGCTATTGGAGTTAGTTACAATTCGCATTAAGACTGGTGTCTCTTCTGTTCAGGTTCCGCAAACCTTGATTGTGCTCTCGGCTAAAGAGGTGTGATTCTGATCCCATCACGACGTGCTATAGACCTCAATCAAGGCTCATCGTAAGTCTGCAGTGTTTAAACCTATCATTCCTCTATAAAAATTCTTGCATTGGAAACTGATTGTTAGGATTGCTTATCTTCAAGCCTTTAAAAGATATATATTTTTTAGTTTTGCTTTTCATTCTCACTAATTTTAGTAAAGCACATTCAGCATTTAGTCCACTTTTATTAAGGCCAAGACCAGCCTTTTCAGTTCTAAAGCTGGTCTTAGCTGGCTGCAGCCCCTCCCCCCTCCTAGATCATCAGTTGCTGTGTCACCGCCCTCCCAGATCATCAGTTGCTGTATCATCGCCCTCCCAGATCATCAGTTGCTGGGTCACCGCCCTCCCTGATCATCAGTTGCTGGGTCACCGCCCTCCCAGATCATCAGTTGCTGTATCATCGCCCTCCCAGATCATCAGTTGCTGGGTCACCGCCCTCCCTGATCATCAGTTGCTGGGTCACCGCCCTCCCTGATCATCAGTTGCTGTGTCACCGCCCTCCCAGATCATCAGTTGCTGTATCATCGCCCTCCCAGATCATCAGTTGCTGTGTCACCGCCCTCCCTGATCATCAGTTGCTGGGTCACTGTTTCCCTCCCAAATCCTCAGACTGGGTCACTGTTTCCCTCCCAGATCCTCAGACTGGGTCACTGTTTCCCTCCCAAATCCTCAGACTGGGTCACTGTTTCCCTCCCAAATCCTCAGACTGGGTCACTGTTTCCCTCCCAAATCCTCAGACTGGGTCACTGTTTCCCTCCCGAATCCTCAGACTGGGTCACTGTTTCCCTCCCAGATCCTCAGACTGGGTCACTGTTTCCCTCCCAAATCCTCAAACTGGGTCACTGTTTCCCTCCCAAATCCTCAGACTGGGTCACTGTTTCCCTCCCAAATCCTCAGACTGGGTCACTGTTTCCCTCCCAAATCCTCAGACTGGGTCACTGTTTCCCTCCCAGATCCTCAGTTGCGGGGCCACTGCCCTGCCCTTCCATAATATTTGTTTTTGGGCTTAATTATGGAAGCAATTATATGAATGCAATTACAAACCAGCCCAGAGCGGTGTCAGGCCACAAACAAGGAAGCTGAAAAATTTTAATTGCAGCAATCCGGAACGCCATGCACCAGTCTCATTTGCCGCACTCGCTGCTCGGTTATCCAGCTGACGCCGCCTATTATCCGCAGCACTACATGCCGGCCGCCAGTCACTATCAGCACCCGGGCAGTCAGGTTCGTTAAACTTGCGCTATTTTTACTTGGATGTATTAAATATCGAAATGCAACTGGGATTAGCCTGTTATTGAAGTGTTTGCCTAACTCTAATAGAGCGATTTACACATACTATTAGTAGGTAAAACTTAGTTTTGATTAGCTAAAAATAGACTGGCTAATTCGCGTTACAATTGGTGCACTTTTTTGTAAATTGGTTTGTTAGTTAAATGTATTTATGTGGCAGAAAATTAATTCCGTGTTCGCCGCTTACTACTCGTACCTTATTTTTGCATTTGTCTCACGCGGTGTCGTTTTATTGTTTTGCAGGAGTTGTTTTGTATTTATTACCGTATCTCTGCTTGCAGCTTTACTGGTTTTTTTCAACTCTCCCCTATTCTCCCCCATTCTCTGTCTTCCAGCATTATGCCGCTGAACCAGTGGTAGCAAATTCACTATAGGCTGAGACTGGCTGTTATACTTTTATAAGAACAAGCCGCCCCCTAACCCCTGTCATTTTCCCTTTCCCTACTAGCTCCTCATTGCTAGTCCAAACACACTCATCTTTTTTAACTATAGAGCCGGGTTCCTATTCCCTTTGGTCCGCCTCCTCGTCCTCCCTCCTTTCAGCAGTTCACATTATGCACACAATATGTATGGACCGGCTCTTGCTGTTGAAAATAGCTTTGCCTATCCGCCTGTCTGCCCCCGTCCTTGAATTTCTCTATCCCCCCCCTCCTCCCCGCTAGCCGCCTCTCGCCGTCGTTCCTCACGATGTACGACGCGGTGTGCGCACAGTTGCAATCATCGGCGAGGGGAAGGCGAGACTCTTACTACTGTGTAGATACGCCCCTTCCCAGCCCATTTTTTGGTCGCCACCGCAACCCCAGCCGCTTATCGTATCAGTTGCATCGCCATTTCTCCCCACCTCCGCCTTACTTCACCCCGGCAACAACCCTGAAGCCTCCCCAAGCTGCGTACAGTAGGGGGAGGGGATATAGGCTGCGCACTATGAGGGATATACTGCAAGGGGGTAAGGGCAGGAGGACGAGAGTAGAAGCTCTTGTGTGTCGCCTTGCGCTCCTTTATGCACACCTCTATCCCCCCCCCCCCTAGCAGCAGGGCATTACGTTTATTCGGCTGCTTGCAGCTCGACCCCGCCTCCTCTCTAGCCCTGCTTCCAACCGACCGCTGGCACTGGCCCTCCCTCGTCCTACTCTCTACTTATATTGGCATCGGTTCTGCTGGGTGTGCCGCAAATAGTTGTGGCTATCCCTCACTCCCTCAGTCCTAGCTGTGCTTCGCGCGTGCATGCCCTGTGCAACCGAACGGCGTCCGCGTCGGGACTGCCCGCCTTGACTTGGCCCCGGCCAGTATCTGCCACGCTAGGCTAGAGCACCCCTCGGGCTCCCCTCCTCTATTTCTGTTCCCCTGCTTCACTCTGCTCAAAGATTTCCATAGCCCATATTTTTTGAACCAAATACGCGCCACGATTCAGCCACTGCCGATCCCCTCTGCCGGCGCCGAGAGGACAGAAGGCTTTGCCGGTTGGGGGCTGCAATCGAGTTGAATTTTTATTTTATATTAAACTGAACGAAAGCGAAATTGGAGCAAAGCGCGCGTTTGTACTCTACGACAGGCTCACGTTTTTGCACGGTGGATTCGTCGGCACCCCCTGGCGCGTTTCCTTCCCCTTCCCTTACTGCTCTCAAGGTCTGGCTGGCTACCCACGCTCAGGTGTCCCCGCCTGCGCCTATATAATTTCTTTGCTTTGTTTGAAGACGAAATCCTACCGCTAGCCAATTGTCTTGGTCTATCGCCACTTCCGGTTGCAACTGTTGCAGCCGTATCTGCACAGCCTTTGTCGGATTCATTAGCGTCGAACGCTTCCCTTACGTGTCGCCAAGGGGTATTATTCTTTCCCAGCTGCCCGTTCCGCCTCGGAGGCCTCAATGGCGTCGTCGTTAGTCCTGCCGCATAGTTTAAATCCCGGTGATATTTACTACTTGGCTGACAACAGCATGATACTGTGCGTGTCCCAGAGTCCGAATTCTGGTGTCGGCGATGCCGCAGCCACCGCCGCCGCAGCAGCAGCCGCCGCAGCCTCTGCCGGACATCATCAGCAGCAGCATCACTATAAGTCCCAGTCCGCATCAGGCACGCCAGCGACTCCACTCGGAATGTGGGCCGCTCACTCAGTGCAAATGGCGCCGGCCACAGATTTAAGCGGCTATTTTCCTAACGATTATAGCGGCGTCGGGCATCACGGCACTGCTGTTACTATGGCAACATTGCAGCCCGGTTTAGAGTCGGCTGCAGCTTTGCACCAGGTCAGGCTGGAGTCAGGCGGTGTAGTGTAGAGGAACCCTGTAAATGTAATATTAGGCTGAGTAGCCTTTGAGATGTAAGTTGAAATGTAGGTGCCCATTTCTGTCAACTATGTAAGTTTATATAAAATCTCCTATACTCAAAGCTATTTGTTTTCAGAAACTAGAAGTTTTTTCTGCTCACTTACTGTTTTACAGTATCGATTTTTGCAGTTGATATTGAGCACTATAATTGCATATTTAACGCATCAAATGTTTGTTTTTCACTACATTTCAGGTGCCGCTATTCAGCAATGGCTACATGTTTCAGCAGCAGCCGTACATGATGTCAATACAGGACCAAGACTCGCTGCTGTTTTCAATGCAGCAAGACTCTATGGATCAACAGCAGCAGCAGCAGCACTATGCGTATCCTTATGGTTATCCGCAGCACACCGCAGTGCTGCCGACGCACCAGTCTGCTGCTTATGGTGTGTACGCCTCCCAGCATCAGCAGCATCTGTCGCAGCAGAGCCCGCCTGGTGGCATTGATAGCGCCTATCCCAATGCGACATCTTCGGCTGCGGCTTACATGACACAGGCGGCTCATCACGATGGCCAGCCGCAACAGGAGCAGCAGCAGCGGCAGTCTCCTATTGAATCGTCCGACGGCCAACCAGATCAGCAGCAGCAGCAACAGTCGCAGCAGCGTAGACCCAAGCAGCACAATACTAACCAAGCTTTGGAGCAGATTAGCAAGCTGATGCTGAAGCTGGGTGATGAAGAGAAAATTTCGCCCGAAGAGCGGCAGGATCGGATTAGGCGGTACACGGATATTGCGCTCACCATACCAGTTGTTTGGAGTTACGTCTGCCAGCTATCAGAGCTGAATCACGAGGCCGAATTAGGCAAGGTATACGAGTTTTTGCACCACCTGGCCCAGTGCAGTGTCTCCGCCGATGAATGGAAGCAGGCGGTCAACGAGAAGTCCTGCGTGTTTAGCGTTGTCGATGGCAAATTGAAGCAAAAGGTGAAGATTTATTATTGTGCTCTAGTGTATAAATTGATTTATTATTTACTAATGAAGGCAAATTCTTGTGCTGCATTCTGTATGCCAATCAAAGGGTTAAAGCAGCAGTGAAGGTGCTTGGCAGTTTAACCGCTGCCCTAGATCTGGCTTAGTAACTTATTGAAAGTTCATGATCGTCGGTCGTGTGGGGCCGAAATTGTTGGCTTGTTAGCTAAATAGCTCACACTGGGTCTGATGCTAGCAATTTTCTAATTGCGATGACGCTCATTGAATCTCCGGGGCCGACAGCCAGCTGTGTCCGGCAACGGGATCTTCCCCAGTTGCAGCCTAGATTTCTGTCCCGGATTTTAGTCCACTGCCTTTTAGTCTAGCTTCTTTTAGTAGATAATACAGTAGAAATAATAGTTTCATCATTGTCGCTAAACGCGGGTCCGCAGGCACCAGCGCTTGTTCAGACCTTGACGGGTAAATATAAGGAAGGAAGGAAGGAAGGAAGGAAGGAAGGAAGGAAGGAAGGAAGGAAGGAAGGAAGGAAGGAAGGAAGGAAGGAAGGAAGGAAGGAAGGAAGGAAGGAAGGAAGGAAGGAAGGAAGGAAGGAAGGAAGGAAGGAAGGAGGGAAGGAAGGAAGGAAGGAAGGAAGGAAGGAAGGAAGGGAGGGAGGGAGGGAGGGAAGAAGGAAGGGAGGGAGGGAAGAAGGAAGGAAGGGAGGGAGGGAGGAAGGAAAAGTAGGAAGGAAAATAAGAAAGAATAAAAGGAGGGAATTAAGGAAAGGAAAGAAGGGAAGGGAGGCAAGGAGGGAAGTAAGGAAAGGAAAGAAGGGAAGGGAGACAAGGAGGGAAGTAAGGAAAGGAAAGAAGGGAAGGGAGACAAGGAGGGAAGTAAGGAAAGGAAAGAAGGGAAGGGAGACAAGGAGGGAAGTAAGGAAAGGAAAGAAGGGAAGGGAGACAAGGAGGGAAGTAAGGAAAGGAAAGAAGGGAAGGGAGGCAGGAAAGAAAGGAAGGGAGGCAGGAAGGAAAGGAAGGGAGGCAGGAAAAAAAGGGAGGCAGGAAGGAAAGGAAGGGAGGCAGGAAGGAAAGGAAGGGAGGCAGGAAGGAAAGGAAGGGAGGCAGGAAGGAAAGGAAGGGAGGCAGGAAGAAAAGGAAGGGAGGCAGGAAAAAAAGGAAGGGAGGCAGGAAGGCTCTTAATCACAAGCGGTAGCCGATTAAGCCGGCTTCTCTATCGGATCCCACTGCTGGACTGACAATAAGAGAACAATCATCGAAAACCGGAATGGAATGCAGTGCTTGGACACTTTTTGGAACCGCCTTTATCAAGAAAGCATGCTGGTGTCGCTCTTCAAACTGTTGGCATCTGTTGCGTCATTTTTCATATTCTCTTTGCTAAAACAAATTATTATTATTCTTCCTTTTCAAAACGTGCTAAAGTCCCAAGCGGCCATCGCTTCCATTTGAGAGCCTTAAAGTTCACATGAAATCCCATCTTCTCCCTATTGGCGGAGAATGGTCAATGAAGGCTAAGTTCACATCCTCTTTGTGATTGGGATCGACATCAGCACTGAATCAAATTGATTTTTTAGATCATCATCAAATGCTTTCTTTTGACTGCCTTTGCTAGGCTATTTATATACTGTGCCTATATGCTCAAGAAATATGAGAGCTCTCAAAGCTGCTCAAACTGTTTCAATAAGATTTATTCGATTGCTTTGCCTGTTGCCATCCCTCAGGTGTGCCCGATTCTGCGCGTGCAAGGCCGCAGCCCGGAGAAAATTGAGACTCAATGCAACGACATCAAACAGAAGCCTTCTCAACGCTATAAAGTTCAGGCTAAGCACGTACTGGAACAGCTGAACGAATTCTTCTGCAGCTTCTTGCCAGCCGAACTGCCGCAGCTCACCCCGCCGGAGCAGCTGGTGGTTGACCACGCCTCCGTGCTCGTCATCTACCCGGACACGAAAAGCTTTGAGCAGGTAAACTCCATTTTGCACAAGCTGGCATTCACCAAGCTCTGCCTTGGTCCCGATGTCAACGAAGCTGCCGCCGAGACGGCCGCGAGCTCCTCCGCCGCGGATGATCCGGTTGACGCAGCTAAGCGCAAATGGGAGTCCCAGCTGCGGCCCTGCGACTGCAAGCGCGCTCTGAGCCTGTACGCTGTGCCAGGCAAGTGGCAGGCCTATCCGCTTGTGGCCGACTCGCAGTGGGAGCTGACTAGGGCCGAAGTTGGCATGTCGACAACTCTCAGCATTAAGACCGCGATGCCGGCAGCGACTGACGCTGCTGCCGTGGCCACTTCTGCCGGCTCCGACACCATCGGCCAGCTGTCCGACGCCGCTGCCGCCGTGGCCCTCTCGCCAGTTGCCATTCCTGTCGGCGTGCCGGCTAACGCGGAGGCCGCCGCGGCCACCGCCCACTACACTGGCTCGCCTATACTGGCGCCTCACGATGTCCCCACCTACCAGCTGTGCAGCCTAATGGATTCTGCCGGCTCCAATCCGCCACCGCAGCAGCAGCAGCAGCCGATGCCGCCGCAGCAGCCGCCAAATCGTATCTTCAAGCACCAGCACCCGCACCAGTATCACCAGCACGGTCAGGGAGGCTATGCCCCCTACTCCATGTCGAATCGCCGGACAGAAAGGCAAACAATGCCGCCCAGATTTGCTCGGCATGTTAGCCAGAACGCCGCCTATCACGAGCACGATGGGCCTTTGGGCGGACCAGGATCTACTTCTGCTCACCACAGCCAGGCTCACAGAGGGGCAGCCATGCCGCAGCCGCCCGCGTCGCAGCCTCCGCCGCAACATCATCACCATCACCAGGATTATCGCCAGTCTGGTCCGCCGTCCCGCTCGGCCATCGGTCGAGGAGGCGGTGGCCGCGGCTACGGGCGAGGAGGCGCCAGAGGCGGTGGTCGGGACTATCATTCCGGCCACGCGCCGCAGGGCCCGGCCGAGTTCCGCCTGAAGGAGAACGACTTTCCTGAGATTTCAGCCGACGCTGCCGCTTCAGCTGGCAATAGCGGCAGCGGTGGCGGCTCAGCTAGCCAAGGCAACAATAATTCCGCGCCTACTGCGGTAGCCGCTACCTCTGCTTCATCGACGCATGCAGTCGCCGCCACGGCCGCTTCTGCCGGCGAAGCGTCGCCAGAGGCTGGCATCGGCGGCGCTAGCCCGGAACAGTCGCAGCAGCAGGCCGCAGGCGGAGGTAACGGCACATCCTATGCCGCCGCTCTGAAGAAATCCGTGCCGCCCGTCTCGGCCAAGGTGGCTACCGTGTCCGCCGCTATGGTTTCGGCCGGCGACTCAGCCGACGTGCCGGCCTCGCCGACTTCGCCGTCTCCGGCTGTCGCCGGCGTCCGACGGGCAGTAGCCAGCGCCGCGCAGCCGGCCAGCTCGACGGAGGCCTCGTCGGATGCGTTGACCGAACGCGACTCCGGCTATCAGCGCGGGGGCAACGCCTGGAAAGCTTCGCCAGCGACCGCCGGTCAGCAGCAGCGGCCGAGTATGAACGGCACCGGCGGCCGTGCCGGCAGGAAGGCCTCGGGTAGCAACGCTTGAATAGCCTGGGTAGCCAGCATAGTTCGATCTGCCCGGCTAGAGAAAGAGTCTTAAGCTTAGATAAATTATAAAAGTTTTGTTTAAATCTTCCGTCTATAAGTTTGTGTTATTTTAATTTCGATTTAAAGCAAGTTCTAAAGAAACAAGGCAAAAAGAAATCATTGGTGCCTGCGTGGGTTGTGCGCGCCGTATGCGTATGTATAAATTGTTTTGGCGCGTCTTATTTTTTGTTTCAAATGCGCCGCCCAGTTTAATGGTTAACCCGCTGCTCCATTATGCCTTAATAGTGAAAAATGATAAGTTTATAAAAAAGATTGCACTAGCGTGTAGGTTTGTGTGTTTTCTGCGCTTAGATTTTAGCATGTTAAAACCCACGGAACGATGGTCAGTTGCGCTTCTTTATTAACTTGTACGGCGCTTATTTATTTAGAAGTTTGTATTTTTTTGCCCCAATGCGGCTTTTGGTTTTGTTATTTTATACTCCGTTTTGTGCGCTTTCGGCAATTTCTGAAGACTTTGGAAAAAGTTGGTAATGTACGTCAGCCTGTGGAGGTGTGATAAGAAACTTTATAAAACACTATTTTATTTATTTGTGTCGAATAAATCATATTTTAATCAGTCAGAAGTTCACCTAGAATACTTCACCCTCCCTACTTTATTTATCAATTGTTTGTTACGTCTGTTACTCAACTCCTTTGATTCCACTATTATTGGGCGGACTCGCTTGAGTCTGGATTGTCCTTGCCCTGCTGTGCTGCTCACCTTGGCAAAGACAAAGTCACTCATATTTATGTAATTGTTCTACTTTTTTGCCTCTTCTTGCGCCCACAGTTCTCCTCCGATACTTTATTTAATGCCTATTATTATTAATTATTGTTTTAAAAAATATCTTCCGTCAGCAATTTGTGCAAATTTATCAGCAAAATTAAATTTTATCTAGTGTTGCACCTGTGTCCGCTAAATTGACTCTAATTGAGTTCCTGTACGTGCTAAAACTTCACTATTACCAACAACACCTGTTGCTTGCGTTCCTTCTATTCCCTGAAACTAATTGGATTGTAGAATTTGATTTTTCGGTCTGTAATTGTTGTAATCTGTAATCCGTATTTCCTGCCGGGTTGGCAGACAATCCCGTATATCAGGGGTCGGCAAAGCCTCTCTATCCGGCCCTTGGGTCCTTTGGCCCGCTCAAGGTTTGTCTCTTCTCAGCTCTCTTATCTCCTCTCTCTTCTCTCTCATCTACCCTCTGATCTACTCTTCTCTCTTCTTCTCTGTTCCTTGTCTTCTTTCCTCTCCTCTCTCATCTACCCTCTGATCTACTCTTCTCTCTTCTTCTCTGTTCCTTGTCTTCTTTCCTCTCCTCTCTCATCTACCCTCTGATCTACTCTTCTCTCTTCTTCTCTGTTCCCTGTCTTCTTTCCTCTCCTCTCTCATCTACCCTCTGATCTCTCTTCTCTCTTCTCCTCTGTTCCGTGTCTTCTGTTCCAAGTCATGCGCAGATTCTTTATCTGGCCCTTAAAAGTTAAAAAAGTTCGCCGACCCATGCCGTATATTAATTTGCATAAAAAGTTTATCGAGTATTAATCAATTCCTGAAGACTACTAACCGGTAAAGTGCAAATTTGAAACTAGATAGCTTTGAATTGACGAGATTGTCTGCCCCCCCCCCTCTTCGACCTGTTATTCTTCGGTGTGCATTTATAATTATAATATATATAATATTATTAAAAAGTACGCAGGAAGAGAATTATATATATATATATAGAATTTGAAGATAATCCTTGCTGTCACTTTGCTATTTATTAAATTATTATATAGCCAATTTAGTCCATTGTTTATGCGTGTTCAGCTTTTGTTTAAATTAATTTATTCATCGTCCCATTTTCTTCAGGCTTTCTCCCCCCCCCCCCCCCCAGATCATTTTGTCTGCGCATTCGAGTTTTGACGTCCTTCATTATCCGCTAACTGCCTACCCCAATCAGGGGCCTCTGTTTGCAAGGCGTACTTGTTCAAATTAAGTTTCTATTTTGTTTAACAAAGTTTTTTGTTGTTTTTTGCAAATAGGTTACCTTGATAATAATAACATTTGTTGCACAACGTCGCCTGTGGGTCGAATGCTAGCACCAATCCCGGTCAGTGCGGGATCTACTTTACCGATATTTTGTTGTGCTTGATAGTCAAGATATTTTCTCAACATTGGCGTATACTATTATTCATATTTAGAAGTTGGACGCCCGCTTGCTGTTATTTACAACATCTAAATAGGGTTTCAAATTTCTGTAAACTCAACTTATCAATAGACAGACAATCCGCTACTTGTTAAACTTCATACATTGTTCACACCAATTTGTTTGTTTACGTTTGTTCAATTATACTTTGCCTATACTAATAGTAATTGCGCTAATTTCTTTAATTTACGAGGTATGTCTGTTATAATCTTATCATTGTTGTTTTCATTATAACTACTGTAATAATTGTTTTGATGCACAAATTTCGAGAGAAAGAATTATTAATTGTTTATTTAGTATTGTTGTAATCGTCAACCAAAAAAATGAGATAACTGCCGCCGCTTTCATGTACTCGTTCTGCTTATTGTTATTTTTGTCCAGCCATTAACTACACAACATGTTATTAACTGTTGGCTATTACTCGCCGTATAAAATTTAATCTGTGTGCCACTCAGACTGTGCTCACTTGAGCAGAATAAACTATATGTATACAGTTAGAATAAATTATATCAAAGTCAACAGGGAGAGACGGTGACAGTCCCTTGTGCGCCCTTTGCCTTTGAAAAATGAGTCTTTCTCCTTGCCAATTTAGCCTACACTCAATAGCAGCAGTGCGCCACTGTGGTTAACCAGCTCGTTTCTCTTTGCAAATTCATTGGAATGCAGCAAATTAGCAGAAGCATTTCCTTTCTTTAAATATATCGATTGCTGAAGCTTTCGGGTCTTTGAATTGAGTTATTTAGTAGGCGCTATTAAAGAGATAATAAGGGAAAGTATGCCAGTCACGGCCAGGTAGCCAAATATCCGAGTCTATTGTAGCAATTCAATTTGACTGCCGTCAGCTAACTGTCCCGGGTGGCAACCGTGTGTTTAAACTCGCCTGTTTGAGTCTAAATTATCTATATAGTCAATAATTTTGATAGTCTCAACTAACTACAATAGTAAGTCCCAAACTAATAAATGTGCCTAACGCTCGATATTTTTTTAATTATTAAATAAATCTTAGGCTTTGGTGTTCATTTTTTTATCAAATTCGTATTTTATTACTAACCACAGTAGCGTGTACGCCTTCGATAAATCAAATGCTGCACATATTTAATTTTGCATTTGAATCGCGTTAGAATTAGAAGCGAAAGATGCTTTTCTTACTTGACCTGGAATTGGATATCTAATATAGTGCAATTCACTGCGTCTGTAATCCGTTTCATTCCCAATATACTTAGGCTCGCTTTATTCAATTTATTTCAATAATACTGTAACCATGCGCGTTAGAGGCCGTCTGCGGTCTGCAATTTCTCTATTTCTACTGGGTGCTCTTACACTCCGACCTTTGCTTGTGTAATACTAACAGTAATAATGTACGAGTATGTATGCAAGTTAATGCTGTCTTCTTCTGCCAGTCAGCTTTGCTGCTTTTCCAGCTTACCTTTCAACCTGGTTGTTTCAAATTCAGTTTTTCTGTGCTCGGTTTTTTAAAAAGACTTTTCCGTTGCCTGTTGATTGTGTGTTTTCTGCGGCTCATTAACCAATTAATAAGTTAGGGCTTTTACTTCCTTTATAATTATGCTACTTATCTGTTTTATTAGTAGTATGTGTGTGTGTTTATTTTCTCTTTTTAAACAGCGTTTTTTTTGTAAATACTCCAGTATCCCTTGCCATCGCGCTGGGCAAAGCGCTGTTGAGGTTTTTCTTTGCTAATTTATTTTTGATTTTGAAAGCTGGAAATTCGATCATCTATTTGAGCAGATGGCAGAATTGAGTAGTTCATGGGCTGTTGCACAATTTGTTACATTTATTCGCTTGTTTCTCTCTCGATTTCTGTAGAAGCTTAAGCACAAGCCTGGCCCAGTTTATTAATAATTTATCCTTCCCTAACCCGTTTACTTCCAATCCAGACCGTTGGTTTTCTATTTTTATTATAAAGCGCGCCCAATTCTTGCAAAAGTTGTCTTTGTTCGCTAACCAAGTTTCTATTAGTTTAAACAAATCAAATTTTCCTGGGCTGGGCAATGCGCCCGCTCTAAGATGCGCCGTTTTCTAATATATTCGATCTGTGTGTTTGCGCTTCTGTTTTCGCCTAATTAATTATTAGTTATCTCAATTTAGTAAGTCTGCTAGTTTTGTCGATAATAATAATCAAATAAAAAGTTACTGAATCCGCGAAATTCTCCGGGCTGTTTAATTACTATTGATTAGTTTAATTATAAAATTACGATTTAATGACGGCTTATTAGTTTGATTTTGTTCAATTTTATGAGAACTCGCGTCTCAACACAGTCTCTACCGCTGATTATAATCGGCAAATTTTAGACTAGCTATTAGCCAGCAACACTTGTCGAGCTCTAGTGTCATGTCGAGTACATAGTTTAGTTGCAGTGACAAAGAGATGGGCGCTAGTGTTGTAATTGTAAATAATATTTCTGCAATCTGCTGGCAATTTACACCCGGCAATTTTGTGGCCTCGCCCAAGACCATGGAAATGGGGGCGAAACCGCTTCATTTAGTGTTTCCTAAACTGTAAGATTAAAAAACCGCTCGTCTCCGGTCTGTTTAATTTTATTTCAACCCTCAATGTACAGTGCGGGTTAATGTACAGCGAAGCTGAGAGTGTACATTTGGTTTGGGGGTCGGAGGAAGCCCTTTGCTTGTTGGAGTTTCCGTCACTCGCTACACGCGTGTTAGCTTGGGGGCAACCCCAGGTCCTCTCCGTGTACAGTTCAGTTTAAGGACAAAATAGCTCACAAACCAGCGCAGGCCAATGCCGGCCCGATGGGGCAGAGATTCACGTTCAAGGTCGGGGAATTCCAAACTCTCCAACCCCCTCAGCCCGCTCCAGCGCCTATAAAAGAAGGCAGGTTTTGCCCTGTCAGGGTCTCGTCTGCCTCAGCTATTCTCGCCTCCTCTTCACTATCTCGCTTGCATAGGGAGGGCTTTATATCCACACACACGCTCGTACCCTAGATCATCAACCACCCCACTCCTTCCAGCTGTCAGTGTACGCGCGCCCCCTGATCCAATTGTCCTTGTTATCCTTAAAGCAATACTCGGGTCAGTAGCGCAGCTTCTTGTTTAGGTCTCTTAGAGGGCCAGACGCTCAGAATGGAGTCCCAACAGAATGGTCACGCCTATGAGTCCGATGCTCCAAAAATTCTGTGCCGCGTGTCCAGCGGCGACAGTTCCAGTAGTGCCAGCAATGCAACTGAAATGAACGATTGCCACGATA
>NIVC01003944.1:0-10000 GCA_002269645.1 Macrostomum lignano | reverse complement strand
GAGTTAAAATTCCAATTGGCTCAATGCTAATTACATTAATTTTTGCGGTATATGTACGGAAATCGGCCTGGGGCCAACCCTCAGTGCGCAGAGAGAGTACATGCCTAACGATTAGAACGTATCCTTCTCGCTGGCTGAGAGTCCACTGTCGCCTTGATTTACAGCAGTGCCCAATGCCCCATACACAAACTATTTTACTAGCTAGATTGGTCTTAGTATGATCCAATGGCTCTTTGTTGGGGGAAATATTTATTTATTGCGCGGAAAGACACTTCGGGCCTTCAGGGTGTGCAGTCTGTGTGGAAATATTAATGATGAACCCTACTCCATATGACATTCTCTTATAATCTCTTAATACACTGTCATCCCCGCAACATTCCAGCAAGTTCTGGACCGCTTCAGTCCCCGGGTCAACTACCAGATTGTGAACCGGGAGGGCACGGTGAACCGGCTGAACTTCAGCCAGCAGGAACCAATCGCGCTCACCTGGGGCGTCTTCCCCGCCTCGGAGATCATCCAGCCAACCGTGTGCGATAATGGCGCCTTTATGGCCTGGAAGGACGAAGCGTTCGGCCTGTGGACGCAGGAGTGGGCCAATCTGTACCCGGAGGGCTCCGACAGCCGACGGATCATCCAGGGCATCGCCGAAGACTACCTGCTGGTCACTCTGGTGGACAACGAGTTCCCGGCCGAGAACTGCCTCTGGTCGGTGGTGGAGCAAGTCCTGACCACTCAGTCGCAGCAGGGCGCCTTAGTTTGAGCTGCGGGCTGCTGATTTCCAAGCAGCTGATGCTCCACACATCGGGACTGGAATTTTGAACTTTTTATTTTTAGCCATCCAATCAGTGAATAGAATGGGGAAGGGTTGGTACTGAGGTGGTTGGCTAATGGCTGAATCGGGCAGCCAATCAGCTAGCAGAATGGGGAAGGGTTGGGAGTGAGGTGGCTGGCTAAGAGCTCCAAATTGTCCAACCAATGAGATCATAGAGAAGGGTTCGTCTAACCCTAACCCTAACCCTAACCCTAACCCTAAAAGTGTCTTAGACTTTTTAAAGATATAACGTATATTGAAAAAATTGTTACTGATTTTACCCTAGCTAGTTGAGAAATCAGTATGAGGATGGAACGAAAATTATGGAAAACATCATCTAATGAATCGTTTTTCGTTCCATCCTTTACGAGCGTACAGGGGCTGTAAATCTGCTTCCATGTTTCGTGTCGCCTATACTCAGTTTTGCATTGTGAAACGCCCCTAACTTTTAATTATAGCTTGTATTTTACCTGCCTCTCCTTTCGGCGCCTTCAACAGAATTAAGTAATTTCTGCAACTAACAAGCGTTCATATAAATCAATCTTCTTCAAGCTTGAGAATCAGGCTTCGGCCGAGGGAAATGCGTCATTGAAATAAAGAAATTGCCATTTTTATATTTTGTAATGGTTAATTATTCGGCAGTAACTCATACCGCATTGTGGCTGATTTTCGGAGCCGTGAATCTTGGCATTCTGCTCACTTCTACCAAGTATGGCGATGGCACTCATCCATAGCATTGCGCGACTCGCTGTACAAAGACTCTATTGCCTAGTCTTTGTATCAATTCGATCAACACGCATCACTACAATATGCATGCCTTACAAGTCTAAAGTAATTGTCAAGTACAACCCTAAACTTTCTTTTTTAGTGCGTTTCTTTAAAAGTTCTATATTTCCGCTTACAAATTTATTGCACCTACCGATTCCGAAATGCTAAACGTATGCGTATCAGTGCTAAAAGTGTGCCCGGCTCTTGCGGCACCTGTGGCGGACACAAATAATTATTTAATGTCAATGCGTATTTTATTACCGGCTAATCTATGCAAATTACGTTTTCCCTGCTTTTCTAGCTATTTATTCAATTTGAGCGATTCTCAGACAGTGATACTGGGGGGTCAGGGGCGATTCTCAGACAGTGATACCGGGGGGTTAGGGGCGATTCTCAGACAGTGATTCTGGGGGGTTAGGAGCGATTCTCAGACAGTGATACTGGGGGGTTAGGGGCGATTCTCAGACAGTGATACTGGGGGGTCAGGGGCGATTCTCAGACAGTGATACCGGGGGGTTAGGGGCGATTCTCAGACAGTGATACTGGGGGGTTAGGAGCGATTCTCAGACAGTGATACTGGGGGGTTAGGGGCGATTCTCAGACAGTGATACCGGGGGTTAGGGGCGATTCTCAGACAGTGATACTGGGGGGTTAGGAGCGATTCTCAGACAGTGATACTGGGGGGTTAGGGGCGATTCTCAGACAGTGATACCGGGGGGTTAGGGGCGATTCTCAGACAGTGATACTGGGGGGTCAGGGGCGATTCTCAGACAGTGATACTGGGGGTTAGGGGCGATTCTCAGACAGTGATACTGGGGGTCAGGGGCGATTCTCAGACAGTGATACTGGGGGTTAGGGGCGATTCTCAGACAGTGATACTGGGGGATTAGGGGCGATTCTCAGACAGTGATACTGGGGGGTTAGGGGCGATTCTCAGACAGTGATACCGGGGGGTTAGGGGCGATTCTCAGACAGTGATACTGGGGGGTTAGGGGCGATTCTCAGACAGTTATACTGGGGGTTAGGGGCGATTCTCAGACAGTGATACCGGGGGGTTAGGGGCGATTCTCAGACAGTGATACTGGGGGTTAGGGGCGATTCTCAGACAGTGATACTGAGGGGTTAGGGGCGATTCTCAGACAGTGATACTGGGGGGTTAGGGGCGATTCTCAGACAGTGATACTGGGGGGTTAGGGGCGATTCTCAGACAGTGATACTGGGGGGTTAGGGGCGATTCTCAGACAGTGATACTGGGGGTTAGGGGCGATTCTCAGACAGTGATACTGGGGGGTTAGGGGCGATTCTCAGACAGTGATACTGGGGGGTTAGGGGCGATTCTCAGACAGTGATACTGGGAGGAAGGGTTGTGAGGGATTTTCAGACAGCGATACGGGGAGTGCAATTACCAGAAATGTTTTTATCCTTCATAAGGTTCTCTAAAAGATGAAAATTAATAAATCTGTAGAAGCTCTTCTGTGAAGTTTGGCCAATAGTTTTATTTTATCCTCGTACCCGAGAATCACTTCATGCGCAATTAATATGCTTAAATATATATAGTGAACCCAAAAGGACAGGCAGGATAGCTATGATAAACATAATTTCACTATCTCAGTCAGGTATAAACTCTTCTAGTCACTTAGAAGTTACAGTGAAGGCCGTTGCACTACTACTGCCCCGGAGATCCGGCAGCTTCGCCGGCACTCTCCATCTGCATCGCCTGGCGCAGCTCCTCGCGAGTCTCTTCGTAGTCGACAGCCAGCCGCTTGTACAGCAGGATGCACAGCAGGCACATGGAGTTCAGCTGGTACCAGCAGGGCCTGCAGTAGGCGCCGTTGCATTCCAGACAGATTTTGAACTGCTCAAAGCCCCGATCGCCACAGCAGAGACACTGTACGTTGCCGTTCATAAATGGCAGGCTGCCAAATATGGAATTCCAAGTGGGCGAGCGGAGCCGGAGCTTGGTCACTATGCCGAACGGATCAATGTTGAACTTCTCCGCCAGGATTCGCTGCAGCACCTGCGTGGGAAGGAAGGAGGGTGTTGTGACGGGACAGGGAGCCTTCAAAGGGCCGTTTTATTAATTAATAAGTTCTAAGCAATCAAATCAAGGTAATCGTTCAATATTCACATGGTCTCAATCATGGGCTGAGCTAAGGAGGGTGGCTAGCGATGATGGCGCCCATTTTCCTTTGGGATAAAAAAGGTCCTCACCGCCCTCAGTTTGCTCTGTATGGCTCCCCTGTCGTGTATATTATGGCGCTCCTCTCGTCTATATTACGGCGCCCCTGTATATTATGGCGCTCCTCTCGTGTATATTATGGCGCCCCTGTATATTATGGCGCTCCTCTCGTGTATATTATGGCGCCCCTGTCGTCTATATTATGGCGCCCCTGT
This sequence comes from Macrostomum lignano, assembly GCA_002269645.1. Taxonomy (NCBI): domain Eukaryota; kingdom Metazoa; phylum Platyhelminthes; family Macrostomidae; genus Macrostomum; species Macrostomum lignano. The sequence goes on along the minus strand of NIVC01003944.1, from coordinate 6,027 downwards.
ATATTATGGCGCCCCTGTATATTATGGCGCCCCTGTATATTATGGCGCTCCTCTCGTGTATATTATGGCGCCCCTATAGTCTATATTATGGCGCCCCTGTATATTATGGCGCTCCTCTCGTGTATATTATGGCGCCCCTGTATATTATGGCGCTCCTCTCGTGTATATTATGGCGCCCCTATAGTCTATATGATGGTGCGCCTCTCGTGTATATTATGGCGCCCCCACTTCTATGATTAAACCCCCCCTCATTTTATATTTCTAAATCCGTCTCTGGTCTCAATTGGTGTCTATAATTAGACCATAACTCAGCTTTCACAGACGAATGCAGCTTGGAGCCCTATATACAGTTCAGACGCACCTGAACACGAAACTCTTTCTGACGTTTGCCCCGCCGACGAAGCAGCTGGTTGTACAGCGCCACCGTGCGCCGCCTCTGCTGCTCCGGGTAGAACAGCGCGCATAGGAATGGCCGAAGCCGGCTCATGTAGCCGTACAGAAGGTTCATGCACAGCTTCAGCACCAGCAGGGTCACCACGGCGTTCACGTCATCGTCATCTATGCGCTTGGTTGTGACCTTGTGAGGGGGGGGGGCAGGACAATTGGATCTTCGAGGCAAGCACAGTTTACCATGAAGCTAGCTCTGTATGTCACTTCCTTGAAGCTTTGTACATGTATATCCCCTGATTGAAGCTTCGTATATCACATTTTGACACTCTTAAAGCTTTGTGTGTCACTTTCTTGAAGCTTTGTACATTTATATCCCCTGATTGAAGCTTAGTATGTCACATTCTCGAAGCTTAGTAATGTCACTTTCTTGAAGCTTGGTAATGTCACATACTCGAAGCTTAGTAATGTCACATTCTCGAAGCTTAGTAATGTCACATTCTCGAAGCTTAAGTAATGTCACATTCTCGAAGCTTAGTAATGTCACATTCTCGAAGCTTAGTAATTTCACATTCTCAAAGCTTAGTAATTTCACATTCTCGAAGCTTAGAAATGTCACATTCTCGAAGCTTAGTAATTTCACATTCTTGAAGCTTAGTAATGTCACATTCTCGAAGCTTAGTAATTTCACATTCTTGAAAATGTGAAGGTCGGGGGTTCGATTCACGATCCCACTGGAACAATTTGTGTCCTTGAGCAAGACACTTAACTCTGCATTGCTTCAGTTCACCCAGCTGTAAAATGGGTGCCAGCATTAGCTGGGGTAATTGAGGGTGTGTGTGGCGACCCCCAGTCCTTGGACTGAACAGCCGTACGCAGCCTTCAGATGCGCCGCGCAATAGCTGCGGCTGAGCTTTCCGTTGCACACCTGCCCTGGCAGGTGTAATCGGTTATCATTATTATTATTTAAGCTTAGTGATGTTACATTCTTGAAGCTTAGTATGTCATCCAGCTCACCTTGCAGTCCTCCAGCTCCACAGTGGTATTGACCACAGCGGTGTGGGTGAGGTCTCGCACCAGGCCAAAGGTGAGCCTCTTAGCCAGATTCGAGTCGACGCCCTGCACCGTGACGTTCAACTGCGAGGTGCCTTCGAAAGTGAGATTGGCCGGCAGCCCGGCGTTCATCATGTCGACGGCTTCGCACACCAAATAGTTGGCCAGGAAGATCACCCCGATGATGGCCAGCATGCCCAGGTCGGCCACGTACTTCCGCTTGATGGTGCTGACCTCGCCAGCGGTCAGGCTGACCTGCTCCGGGTAGGACAGCAGCTCCTCCTCGTGCTCGTCGCCGATCCACACCGGCTCCCGCATCTCCCAGCCGGCGAACGGCAGCAGAGAGTCTCGGGCTCGCTGGGTGACCGGGTCCACTATTGTCTGCTTGCGACGGTAGTCAATGTCGATGAGCTGCTGGGTCACGTAGTGGTTGCAGAAGGACAGGTCCTGCGGAGGGGGAAGGGAAGGCTTGCGAGATGGAAGGTTTCACAGGGTCTATGAGATCTTCCCGCTGAGATCTTCTTGTTGAGATCTTCCCGCTGAGATCTTCTTGTTGAGATCTTCCTGCTGAGATCTTCCCGCTGAGATCCTCCCAATGAGATCTTCCTGCTGAGATCTTCCTGCTAAGATCTTCCTGCTGGGAACTTCCCGCTGAGATTTTCCCAATGACATCTTCCCACTGAGATCTTCCCGCTGAGATCTGCTTGTTGAGATCTTCCTGTTGAGATCTTCCTGTTGAGATCTTCCTGTTGAGATCTTCCCAATGAGATCTTCCCAATGAGATCTTCTCAATGAGATTTTCCTATTTGAGATCTTACCAATGAGATCTTCCCGCTGAGATCTTTCTGCTGAGATCTTTCTGCTGAGATCTTCACGCTGAGATCTACCCAATGAGATCTTCCCAATGAGATCTTCCCAATGAGATCTTCCCAATGAGATCTTCCCAATGAGATCTTACCAATGAGATCTTCCTGTTGAGATCTTCCCAATGAGATCTTCCCAATGAAATCTTCCCAATGAGATCTTCCCAATGAGATCTTCCCAATGAGATCTTCCCAATGAGATCTTCCCAATGAGATCTTCCCAATGAGATCTTCCCAATGAGATTTTCCCACTGAGATCCTCCAGTTGAGATCTTCCTGTCGAGATCTTCCTGTTGAGATTTTCCTACTCAGATCCTCCTGTTGAGATCTTCCTGTTGAGATCTTCCTGTTGAGATCTTCCTGTTGAGATCTTCCTGTTGAGATCTTCCTGTTGAGATCTTCCTGTTGAGATCTTCCTGTTGAGATCTTCCTGTTGAGATCTTCCTGTTGAGATCTTCCTGTTGAGATCTTCCTGTTGAGATCTTCCTGTTGAGATCTTCCTGTTGAGATCTTCCTGTTGAGATCTTCCTGTTGAGATCTTCCTGTTGAGACCTTTCCAATGAGGGCTTCCCCTGAGATCTTCCCAATGCAATCTTCCAAATGAGATCTTCACGCTGAGATCTTCCCAATGAGATCTTTCGCTGAGATCCTCCGCTGAGAAGAATAGAGCATTGAATTTTCTAAGAAATACTATTCTCTGAGTTGAAGTGCAACTACTGAAGTATTTCTTTTAAATTGAAACAAACAAGTGACGTATTCCAGCATGAAAGCAAGTTCTTACAGAGTTGAATCGCTTGATAAATATGAAAATCTCGCCAATAATAGCCCCGATCATCATGTCGTTGATGAGCTCCCAGGTCTGGTTGAAGATGCCGATGCGGGACATCTCGATGAGCAGAAATGCCGCCGCTGCCATCGTGACAATGATCTGCGGGATGCGCCATAATAACTAACTAACTAGCTAACTAACTAACTAACTAACTAACTAACTAACTAACTAACTAACTAACTAACTAACTAACTAACTAACTAACTAACTAACTAACTAACTAACTAACTAACTAACTAACTAACTAACTAACTAACTAACTAACTAACTAACTAACTAACTAACTAACTAACTAACTAACTAACTAACTAACTAACTAACTAACTAACTAACTAACTAACTAACTAACTAACTAACTAACTAACTAACTAACTAACTAACTAACTAACTAACTAACTAACTAACTAACTAACTAACTAACTTACGTCATCAATGGAGATATTCGGTACAAAGCGGCCCACAACGGTAGTAAATTCGAAGTCTACCGTCACGAAGTGGATCAGCTTCTCGATCAGCTGGAATGCGGTCATGAATTCGCTGTCCGAGCCCGGCAGCGGAGACGATTCCTGCGGGCGGGGAGTGAGTCAGCGGTTGAGCCTGTTTTCCTTCTTGAAGCTTACTGCTGCCTCTTGAGATACCTGCTATATGCTGGCAGTGATGCTCAACCCAGACAAAACTTACTATTCACTCCAAACAGCACCCACTATTCACTCAAAACAGCACCCACTATTCACTCAAAACAGCACCCACTATTCACTCAAAACAGCACCCACTATTCACTCAAAACAGCACCCACTATTCACTCCAAACAGCACCCACTATTCACTCCAAACAGCACCCAATATTCACTCCAAACAGCACCCAATATTCACTCCAAACAGCACCCAATATTCACTCCAAACAGCACCCACTATTCACTCAAAACAGCACCCAATATTCACTCCAAACAGCACCCACTATTCACTCAAAACAGCACCCACTATTCACTCCAAACAGCACACACTATTCACTCCAAACAGCACCCACTATTCACTCCAAACAGCACCCACTATTCACTCAAAACAGCACCCACTGTTCACTCCAAACAGCACCCACTATTCACTCAAAACAGCACCCACTATTCACTCCAAACAGCACCCACTATTCACTCAAAACAGCACCCACTATTCGCTCCAAACAGCACCCACTATTCACTCCAAACAGCACCCAATATTCACTCAAAACAGCACCCAATATTCACTCCAAACAGCACCCACTATTCACTTCAAAAAGCACCCATTATTCATTATTGTTTGCTGAAAAATTTTCACAAAAATATTTGGCCTACCCTGGCGTATTTCAGGCACTGCTTCTTCACGAAAGCATTCGGCTTCACCCGCTCGCAGGCGTTTTTATCCCAGGCGTCGCGAACTTTCGAACAATCGAATATGCCTAATATGAGGTTGGTCAGCTTCATGTACCACGGCACCTCGTCATTAAACCTTTTGCACAACTGGTTGCCTACCTTGTGGCACTTGTTCACCATGTCAAACAGAATAGTTTTGCACATTTTCTTTATAGTTTTTCGAAATTTAGCCGAAGCGCCTTTTCTGGCTTTGGCTAGCGCTACGGTGAATTTGTTGTACTGCTCTCTGGCCAGCTTGACCATGGCTTTGCCCCGGTTTATCCGCCTGTTCATGTCCATGATGGCCTGCGCCTCCTCCTGCTCTTCCGCCTTCTCCGATTCTTCCAGCACAGCATCAGCTTGCTGGGACGCCTGCTGCAGCTGCGGCTCCATCTGGTCCGGGTCGCTCGGCTTGCCAACTTTATCGTAGACGTTCTTTTCCATCTCTTCCTTCTTAATCATGAGATCGTCGAACATGGTCTGCGTACCGCTGGTGTACTGAAAGTGCAGCGCGGTGGAGCTGGAGTTCAGCCGCTTGAACAGGAAGCTCAGCAGCAGAGTGGTGGTCATGTACTCGTGCGCGATGTTCACGAACGGTTTCAGACTGAGCTTCAGGCCGGCCTCGACCAGGTCGCTGCCCGACAGCATGAAGCACTGCATGGACAGCTGAGTCTGGTTCAGATTGTGCATCAGCGTCTGGAACGGCCCGCTGAACACAGCCTCGACAATCTTGCTGGTCACGTAGCCGCCGCCGAACTCGAGGAACAGGCTGGGAATGAAGAGGAGCGTCACGAGCAGGAAGCGCTTGGATACAACCACAGGGAACACGAAGGCGACTAGCGTGGCCACTATGAGCAGCCGAGAGTAGGTGCTGCTGCCCAGTGATGTTTTGTAATAAAATCTAGCGAAGTTCGTCACAAACACGTAGAATATGACGATGCCCCAGATGACGCGAATGCAGAATTGCAGCAGGCTGATGATGGCCCCAGCCTCCGGGGAGAAGCACAGCGGAAAGAATTGCGGCGAGCAGGCCACGGTTGTGCGCTCCTCGAAGCTCAAAGGCTCGTTGTAGCCCAGCCTGGCGTGGGCCACATCCGCTGTGCACTCGCCCACCTTGGGGCACTGCTCAAATATCGGGCGGACCATCCTGCCAAGGAGTGTGCAGTGAGAATTGGGTTTTGATGCGGTGCAGCCCTCACACTGGCACCCAGTCTCTTGCCTGGGTGTCTCTTGTAAGTGCCCACTGTCTGCCCGCAGCACCCACTGTCTGCCCTGCAGTGCCCACTGTCTGCCCTGCAGCACCCACTGTCTGCCCTGCAGCACCCACTGTCTGCCCTGCAGCACCCACTGTCTGCCCTGCAGCACCAACAGTCTCCAGCTTCAGTCTGGGGACTCTGGCAGCTGGCTATCAACAGCCAACCCACCTGTGGGCACGGAGACCAGCGGCACGGTGGTGTCAATCTGCCGGTCGGTCACGCGGAGCCGCCAGTCAGGCCGCTCGCTGAGGCGAC
>NIVC01003943.1:0-68491 GCA_002269645.1 Macrostomum lignano | reverse complement strand
ATTTTGATCGATGAACTAGAACTTGAATTATGAATGCTGTCAGCAAGCATCATAGCGAGAGTACCAACCAATGCACGGGCGCGAATATGGGATTAGTTAATTAAATATCAACGAAATCAGAAATTGACAAACTGGAAAGCAATAAAAAACAGGACTTTGGAAGCAGGTTCAGCTCAGTGGAGGATTCGTGGCCAAGAATATGAGCGGCTTGTTGACTCTGTTTTACTGCATAGCAACCATCTGCAATGCCTTTGATACGAACACATTTCATGTGCTCACAGCTAAGGTATTGAAATAGACGGTATTGGATGCAGCTTAATTACAGATCAAAGCCGCAGGATCAGTTTGAGAGGCTCAAGAAGTTTTAATAACTTTGTATATAAGCAGGTTGCACTGTACAGCATCAAAATGGGGTGGCTGGATGTGGCGCGCAGAGCTCTAAATGGGAGTTTGCTCAGAATCTCCGCATCTGTATGACTGCATCCACTGGGGCGGAGCAGAGGGTGGCGAATTGGGGATTCCAAATGCAGCAAGCAGTCAGGTGGACTCAGGGGCTTAAGCCAGCCCGCCCAGCTTGGAGCCCAGCGAGTCCTTCAGGCTGCAGCCGCGCTTCGTGTGCTCCACGATCACGTGCTGCAGGGTTTTCACCTGCTCGCGTAGGTCAACGGCGGTCCGCTGCAGCCGGCTATTCTGCGACTTGAGCTCGGCGACTCGCTCCTCGAGGAATCTGATTCGTTCGAGTTTGCGCTCGCGGCATTTCCTGGCCGCATCGCGGTTTCGCTGACGCTTCCGCTCGAGCTTCAGCTGCTCCTGGTCGCCCAGGCCGAGCCGTCTGGACGTCGAGCCGACGCTGCTGACAACATCGTCCATCGGCTCCTCGCCGCTGTCGTCCTCGGTGGTGTAGCTGCCACCGGCTATTGTGGACGCAGCAATGGAGGCCGGCTGAGGTGGCGAGCTGAGGGCGAGACAGGGCTGAGGACACGGTGACGATGGAGGTCGGAATCGGAGCGGCAGCGGCGGAGAACATCGATGCTGTCTGCTGGCCAACGGTGACAACAGCTTGGCCGGATGTGTCCATCGAGGTCGCCACCGAGGATATGACATAGCCGGGCCCGGAGATGTCCATGATGACTGGCGTGTTCAGCTGGTTTTCGTCGTCACCTTCGCGCTCCTTCTTGATCATGCTTTTGATCTTCTCATCGAAGTTCCTGCGAATTGAAACCGAATGAGGTCGAGAATGATAGGAAATGAATCAAATTCTTTCTACGAGCGCATTTTAACTTTAATAATAAAAAATCAGTACAAATTCAAGACGGCAAAATTCGCTTACATCACAAAACGCTCTTGCTCCTCCGTCACGAACTTCGGATTAAGGAAAGTTGTCGGCGTCTGAGGCGCATTTCCGCTGGCCGAGGTCGGCGTTATGCCGAGGCTTTGGCTGACCAGCTTGTCGAAGTCGGGCGACGTGAGAAACGGCGTCACTCCAGTTGAGGTCAAATTTTTTAAATCGGGCGAGTTCAGCTGCGCCAAGGGAGTTAAGCCCCGGATGTGGGCTATGCTGTTGCCAACGTTTACGGAAGACTGCAGTGGCAGGGTCATTGAGCCCTTCAAATTTCGGAGGCTGGCTGTGGCGGAGCGCCCGCCGTTGAGACAGTGATTGTAGCGGAACTCTGCGCCACTGCTGGCTTGGCCTGCACCGAAGACATGCTAAAAGAATATTTCACGGCAAGCACACTGAGTCAGTGTATAAAAAACAGTGTAATCGCTCGCTATTCGAAGGCAAAATGCTAGAGAAAGCGAGGCCCAACCTAGAAGCACTAGCAAAGCGGAATGACTCATCGGCGCGGGCCCACGCGGGCAGAGGCTATATAGGTTAGTCAGACTGTGGGGGGTGGTTGTGTAGGCTATTTTTAACCCTTTCGCGGGAATGAGGCAATGCGCTAGAATTAGAAAGGCCGCCCGGCTATTTGCGCGCGCACGGAGGGGTAAGAGTCTTGTGCTGTCCCTCGCTGCCATGCCAATATCGATTGGAGTGCTGTGTGGCGTTCAGTGGTGTGGGGGGAGGAGTGTAGTGTAAGAGATGTGTGGGGCAGAGGCATGGTCTTTTTATCGTGCTATTTTCGACCCTTCAAGCTCATTTCTAAATTTGGACAGAGTCGCGCGGGCTTCCACTCTGCCGATAAGTGGGGATGTTCATTTGAATGTACATTCAAAACCTTGGCCTTTCTTTCTCTGGTTAGGGATAGAAGCGATGAGTCATCATGCTATTAGGTAGCCAGCGCAGAGAAAGGGCTTTTTGGTCCCCCGGCCCGGCCCGGTCCAAACCAATAGGGCTTCTCGCGCCGCCGTCTCAGTAAGAAGAAAAATGTTTTATTGAGCCTTTGGTCAATGCTTTAAGTTTAGGCTATAGTTTTTTGTCTTATTTTTAAAGATAAGAAATTTTATATGATATATTCACATAGAGTTCAAGCCCCGATTAAAATAAACTGAAAAATAATGCCTGACTGATATTTTTATTTACAATTTTACATGCCGCAGAGGCGCCAGACGGCAGAGTAAGAGAAACAGGCAGAAGCAAGCAATAAAGTGAACGAAAAACGACAGCGCTAAACGGAAATTCCAAGCCTAAACTTGTTTGGCACGAATTAAATCCGTATTCGAATTTACTTTATTGGGTCATGTCATGGGCTGTGTCCGCAGAATTAGAACCAGGACTTCAATGACTTCCTTTTTTGCAAAAAGGCAATCTATTCATTGCTTCCATTCGATTAGTTTGTCGAATTCGAATAAATAGGAATAAAAATAAAATGTATAAATTACTATACGAGCGAAAAAATGCTGGACTCTCAAGCCACAATTAGTGGTAACGAAAAGATAATTATCAGCAAATTAATCATTAGGAGATATTCCGAGATAGCTAAGTTTTAATCAGCAAATTTAATTCTGAAAATTGATCTGTGAGTGATACATAGCAGTTTATCAATCTAATGTGAAAATGTAGAATGTTTGCAATGTAAAATAATACCATGTTTTGCAATACGAGCCTCATCATAACAGACCGAACCCTGTATGTTTTTCTCTGTGAAAATTCTCAGGGAATCTATGCTGGTGAGGTGAGTTTAATTTTTCTTAAAATAAGCGAATGAAAACAAGGAAACTGAAAGAGTTCTATCGATTACTCTACTATAAGTAAACTGTATTGCGCATGGTTTGAACTCTAAAACAATCGCAACTAACATGTGATTTGTGAAATTGATTCGCTCCTCTTCGTGGGGGGGGGGGGCTGGGGGCTTCACAAACCCGAAATATCATAAACCCGAAATATCATAAACCCGAAATATCATAAACCTGAAATATCACAAACCCGAAATATCATAAACCCGAAAAATCACAACTCCGAATTGATAGCAACGCACATCATAAACCCGAAAAATCACAAACCCAAAATATCATAACTCCGAAATTTCTAGCAATGTCCAACACTGTTTTGCTTTGTGGAGACAGTGGAATTATGATATTTCGGGTTTGTGATGGCGACCCCTATTCGTGTCTTAATTAGTGAAGCGTTTTACTTTTAAAAGCTAGTTAGGATCCATGAGTACTTTTGTAGAGATCTCCAAATACGGTACAAAGTAAGTTACTATAAGTAGTAACGTAAAAACGTGAAAACTCAAAAGCTAAAAACTGCAAATTGTCACACTCTATTTTTAAGACCACGAAAGCAACAAATGACCATCTTTTGCAACATTTAAATTTAGAACTCTGAATATGGTATTGAGGTTCAAACCTAATGTATTCTATAGGGGTCAAATTTCCAAAAAGCTATACTGTCACCTACTAAAAATAATCTGTTTTTCAAGAAGTTTTTCTATAAATACAAGCCAAAATCCGAGCTAAAAATCTCAGACTCGGAGTAGCCTCAAAACATCTTGGGCTTACTGCAGAAGCTACTCGAGGCTACATCTCTGAGGAAGAAGTAAACCAATTGGTAAGCTCTTGTTCGAGCCTTTGTTATTGAATTGATTTTGAGAGCGATTTTATTGCCGGCCGTTATTGATCCGTTGATTTAACTGAGTTCATTGAATTTGAGGCCTCCCCTTTTCCTAAGGGATTGGATAGGATCTGCGGACCGATTCCGATACCCTTAGAGGATTATCGAGTGATTGATTTGGTTATCCTAGATTAACCGATAGGAGTACACGACTCCGATTCCGTTATTGCTAGAAGAAGACGCCCTTCTTGGAGGACCTCGTGATTATTACAGAAAGTTGATTGTGTTATAAGGGCGCATCGTTGATATTGATTACTGAGCTTAAGGCCTATATTGATTTTTGCATTCGAGAAATACTGCGACGTCGCCTGATCTGATTGTCACGCTCTCATTCGGCCGATTCTAGACTTCAAGAAGATTCCTCCGGAGAGAAGAAGATTTGAAGAAGCGAACTCAACAAACGTGCACAACAAAGAAGATACAAGGAACGAGATCGGAGAACCTGCCCGACACAGAAGAGGAGCCCACCGCCGTAAGTAAACACTTTATTCTGTTCCCAGGCTTAAAGTCTGGAAGTGGGAGTTCGAGCGTTTAGATACTAGACCTAATTCTCTCTCAGCTCTCTCTTCTCTTTCTCTCTCCTTTCCCCCCTCTCTCTCTCTAGTGTGCTAAAGCGAACTCTTCACTTTTATCTGAAGTTTCTATCCATCTATAACGTCCCTTTTTTGCAGAAGCCATGGATCTGTATAATCTGAGTATAAGGAAAGCAGTTTTTGCTGCTAATTTATTCACAATTCATGGGCAAGTCGATATTTCGACATTTTTATCCGCCTTGCATCCCCATTTTTAAATTGTGCGCAAATAATATATAAATATAAATTTATTTTTGGTTGCTTTTTGTTTTCACTAGGCCGAAATGACCGAATTAAAGCATTGTGATTCTCTTTTGCGATTGACGGATGATTCTCTGTGATTGATAGATGATTCTCTGTGATTGATGGATGACTCTGTGATTGACAGATGATTCTCAGTTGTTAATAGATGATTCTCTGTGATTGATAGATGATTCTCTGTGATTTTCTGTGATTCTCTGTGGTGCGATTCTGTGATTGATAGATGATTCTCTGTGATTTTCTGTGATTCTCTGTGGTGCGATTCTGTGATTGATAGATGATTCTCTGTGTGGTTGACAAATTATTGTCCGTGTGGTTGACAGATAATTCTCTGTGATTGATAGATGATTCTCTGTGATTGATAGATTATTCTCTGTGATTGATAGATGATTCTCTGTGATTGATAGATGATACTCTGCGATTGACACATGATTCTCTGTGCTTGACAGATGATTTTCTGTGATTAATAGATGATTCTCTGTGATTGATAGATGATTCTCTGTGATTGATAGATGATTCTGTGTGGTTGCTAGATGATTCTCTGTGCTTGATAGATATTCTGTGATTGATAGATGATTCTGTGGTTGATAGATGATTCTGTGTGGTTGATAGATGATTCTGTGTGGTTGCTAGATGATTCTCTGTGATTGATAGATGATTCTCTGTGATTGATAGATGATTCTCTGTGATTGATAGATGATTCTCTGTGATTGATAGATGATTCTCTGTGATTGATAGATGATACTCTGCGATTGACACATGATTCTCTGTGTGCTTGACAGATGATTCTCTGTGCTTGATAGATATTCTGTGATTGATAGATGATTCTGTGGTTGATAGATGATTCTGTGTGGTTGATAGATGATTCTGTGTGGTTGATAGATGATTCTCTGTGATTGATAGATGATTCTCTGTGATTGATAGATGATTCTGTGTGCTTGATAGATATTCTGTGATTGATAGATGATTCTGTGTGCTTGATAGATATTCTGTGATTGATAGATGATTCTGTGTGCTTGATAGATGATTCTGTGTGATTGATAGATGATTCTGTGTGCTTGATAGATGATTCTCTGTGATTGATAGATGATTCTGTGTGCTTGATAGATGATTCTGTGTGATTGATAGATGATTCTCTGTGATTGATAGATGATTCTGTGTGCTTGATAGATATTCTGTGATTGATAGATGATTCTGTGGTTGATAGATGATTCTGTGTGGTTGATAGATGATTCTGTGTGGTTGATAGATGATTCTCTGTGATTGATAGATGATTCTCTGTGGTTGATAGATGATTCTGTGTGGTTGCTAGATGATTCTCTGTGATTGATAGATAATTCTGTGATTGATAGATGATTCTGTGTGGTTGATAGATGATTCTCTGTGATTGATAGATGATTCTCTGTGATTGATAGATGATTCTCTGTGATTGATAGATGATTCTGTGTGGTTGCTAGATGATTCTCTGTGCTTGATAGATATTCTGTGATTGATAGATGATTCTGTGGTTGATAGATGATTCTGTGTGGTTGATAGATGATTCTGTGTGGTTGATAGATGATTCTCTGTGATTGATAGATGATTCTCTGTGATTGATAGATGATTCTGTGTGGTTGCTAGATGATTCTCTGTGCTTGATAGATATTCTGTGATTGATAGATATTCTGTGATTGATAGATGATTCTGTGTGGTTGCTAGATGATTCTCTGTGATTGATAGATTTTCTGTGATTGATAGATGATTCTGTGGTTGATAGATGATTCTGTGTGGTTGATAGATGTTTCTGTGTGGTTGATAGATGATTCTCTGTGATTGATAGATATTCTGTGATTGATAGATATTCTGTGATTGATAGATGATTCTGTGTGGTTGCTAGATGATTCTCTGTACTTGATAGATATTCTGTGATTGATAGATGATTCTGTGGTTGATAGATGATTCTCTGTGATTGATAGATGATTCTCTGTGATTGATAGATGATTCTCTGTGATTGATAGATGATTCTCTGTGGTTGCTAGATGATTCTCTGTGATTGATAGATAATTCTGTGATTGATAGATGATTCTGTGTGGTTGATAGAAGATTTTCTGTGTGGTTGATAGACGATCCTCTCGTGATTGTTACATGATTATCTGTGATTGATAGATGACAGCAGAGGATTTTGTGCTTGAAAGTCTTCGAGCCTCCGATCACAGACAGTACATGTAGTTTTCTATATTTCAATAACAGGTTTCAATTCAAAATGTTTATCTTTATAGTTACTCTACGCAAATTTGAGATTTGAATTCGATGCTCCAATTCGAAACAAATAAGGGAGATGAATAGGAAATTATAGTTCTGCAAATTCGAACAGTGCGAAATCTAACAAGCAAAAACAATATATTAAACGAAAACCGATTCATCATATTTTGTATTTAATTAAAGAAATGGCAAAAACAAAAGTTGCAATTGCTAAATCGAACAAAAGGAAAAAACTGAGGTATTTTACCAAACTCAGGTAAAATATTATACAGGTGCACTTCACAACAGCAAAGAATTCCCGGAATTCTCCGGAATATTTAGATTGGAAAACAATAGAAAGCCTAGAAAGGTAGATAAGACGCTACATGCCTATTGGATTGATTGATTAGTGCCGCACAGGTGCAGAATTGTTTGCTGCATGTCAATCAGTTCGCTCAAAAATAATAGGAGCAAAAATGGCAAAAACAGGTGGCGGAAAGGGCGCGACAACACTAACTACTGAGCTGGCCTCGCAAGCGAGGTTCGTACTAAAGTCACTACAGAAAACACATCGGGATAACTCGGCCATCCAGCGCCTTCAGTTGCGAGCCTCTTAAAGCAGTCATAACCGGTCGCGACTGTTGCCAATCGGGTTGGAGCCTTACTCGACGTTAATCTCGCACTCGGTCAGCGGAGTTTTCTGCAATGCAACGGCAGGTGCACTCTTAGTTAGGAAAAAAACAGAAACTCCGCATCACATGACCCAGCAAGCGGCTGTCAGTCAGCCAGTCTGCATAAGAGGAGGACAGAGGCAGAAAACACGGCGGACAAAGAGGGCAGCCAAGGCCGGCAGACGGCCACACCCAATGAAGGCTTCAAGCAGTATTGCAGTAAGTATCGAGGAGACTGGGGCGCGGCCCCCCAGTGGCGAGACTCAAGGCCGTTCACGTGACACACCCCGCCCCAGCCTAAGTACACTGCTTGCGCACTCTGGTGGGACCACACTGTCTGGCCGGCAAGCGGAGCGGGCGTTTCGCGAACTCCGGTACTCCCGCCCCACCCACGCGCACTGGCCCAGTTCAGTTCAGCTGAATGTTAGGCTTGGCTGGCTCTCTCCACCGCTCTCTCCAAGACGCGTGGCGGGCGGTGGCGTGAGGCGCGACGACCGCGCCTTTAGCAAACTGGCTGGCTTGGCTGATGCTAATAAACTAAGAGAGCTTTTGCACAGTCATTCCCACTCCAACTCGTACAAGAGTTCTGCTGCATGTTAAGAATGAACGCGGCCGTTTTGAAAAAATGAAAGACTGACAAGTGGAACAATAAAAGCGAGCACCCCTCTGGGCGAGTTTGAGCGTCACTTGTTTTGCCCGTCTTAAAATGCACTTTAGCACTAGCTGTCATTCATTAGTCAGCAGTCAGTTGAATAAGATGCTATAGGCTAAATAACTAGAAAATGGTAAACGGCGAGAGCAACTATGAAATTTAAGATTAAAGACAATGCCTCGTCATCTAATAAGTAAAATAAAGAGCAACTAAGAAATTGCGCTCACCGAGCTCACTTTCGGCATGCCGCCGCCAGGCTCGCCGACCAGGCTGATGGACTGTCTGTCCTGGACGCGCAGGCAGTACATGGCCAGGGCCACGCCGAGGATTAGGCAGACGCAGAGGGCGCCAATGACGATGCCGGCGATGGAGCCGACGCGAGCCTCTGCCGGCTGCTGGTTGTCCGCCTCCCTGTCGGCGTCCGCGCTGCCCAGCTGCTCCAGAGACGGCGTCAGAGGGCCGGACAGACGGCCACGACCGGGCTTGGCAACGCAATTTGTTGAGTTGCCATTGGACTCAGCTCGGTAGTTGATGTCGCACAGGCAGGTAGCTTTTCCAGACGGCGGCGCCAGGCAGATGTGCTGACAATCACACTGCGGCAGCTGGCCGCGAGGCCGAGGCTGCATCAGCGAGTGATAAACGCTCACGGCTAGCATGGAGTTCGAGGAGATGTTCAGCATCTCTATTGGCGATTCCGGAACAAACTTGTTGGTTTGGTACAGCCGGCCCTCGTGCAAATGCGTCATGTACAGCTTGTCCTCGAAGACCGCCAGGTCGTGGTACTTGCCGGTGCGCAAGTGGACGCGCATATCGCGGCCTTTGACGTTGGCGCTGTAGATACCGTTGTGACGCACGTCGGTCCAGTACAGCCGGGCGGGACTCTGCGCCGTGTCGATGGCCAAGTAGCCAGGTAGCGTGCTGGGATTGAACAGCAGGCGGAACTCGCTGCCGTCCATGCGCATGCTGTAGATGCCCGGCTGTTGGCCGCACCACATGGTGAAGTAGACGGTGAACAGCTCGGGATCAAGGACCAGGCCTCTGGGACAGTCGAGTACACGAACGACGGCCTGCCGGCCGGAGGTGACGTTGATAACGCCGATGTAGCCGCTGTCATTGTCAACGAATATGTTTTTAGGGCGAGTGTAAAACAGCAGGCCGCGGGTCCAGTCGTAGGCGATGGCGTCGATGACTGTGTAGTTGAGGATGATCCGCTCGTCGGAGCCGCCAATCCCCACAGAGCCAACGTTGCCCGCTCGGTCGTGATAGAAAATGCGCTTGTTGGCGTAGTCGTATGACAGGTACTTCACGTAATATTCGTTGTGTACTTTAATTCGCTGATGGGAATCGAAATCCATGTACTCGATGTGCGAATCGGTGCTGTACAGCAGCTTGACTGAGCCGTGCGCCTTGCAGGTGGAGCCGAACAAGGTGTATCCAGGCCGGCATGAGCACTTGTAGCTGCCAATCGTGTTGGTGCACAGCTGGTCGCATAAGCCGAACTCCTCGCACTCGTTGATGTCGATGCAGCGGTGAGGCTGGTCAGGCGAGCTCTGGTAGCCGGAATGGCAGTAGCAGCGTGGCATCACTTTGTTATTGATCAGGAAGGGCTCGCACAGCTGTTCGCAGCCGCCGTTGTTGCTGTGACAGGGACTCTGGGCGTTGTGATGGTTGCGGCAGATTTCGTGCAGCTCAGAGTCCGGCTGCGGGCAGCGGGCGTTGCCGGCGCAGGCAGCCATGGTGTCGACGCAGGTCCGGGTTCCGTTGCACAGGTGGTAGCCGGGAGCGCACACGGTCTTGCCAGGCGGAGGCACGACGGTCGGACAGTCCATCTCGTCGCTGCCGTCAGGACAGTGGACCAGAGAGTCGCACCGGTTGGCTAAGGGCACGCAGTATTTGCCGGACAGGCAGGTCCAATAGTTGGGGTCCTTGCACACTTGGTGGCCGGCCGGGCACACCTCGTCGTCGCCAGTGTCGCAGTCGTTGTTGGTGTCGCACAGGAAGCTCTTGGAGACGCACTTGTTGCTGTTGCGGCACTTGAACTCCGAAGAGAACGTGCACTCGCTGTACTTGCACGAGGATTCGTCCGAATGATCTTCGCAGTCCAGCTTGCCGTCGCAAATCAGCTTCTTATCAACGCAGCGGCCGTCGCACTCGAATTCGTTCTTGGTGCATCCGATTTTGCAGTTGAATTCGTCAGACCCGTCGAGGCAGTCTTTGAAACCGTCGCAGTGGAACTCCTTGCTGATGCAGTGATCGCCACTGTGGCAGGCAAACTGCCCAGTGCCGCAGGCGGTCTGCGTCAGCATCAGCTGCTTGTTGGTAGCGTGACAGTTCTGCTCGTCGGACTTATCGTCAAGGCCGGGGCGTTTGCAGTCGAATGAGCCGTCGCACTTGCGGCCGATTGGGATGCAGTGCCCGGGAGACTTGCAGGCAAACTGAAGTGCGGAATCGCAGGTGCGCTTGCTGCACATGCCGAGGTTTTCATCATCCTTGTCGGGACAGTGGACCAGGCCGTCGCACAGGCTCTCGTCCGGGATGCAAATCAGCGAGTCGGTGGCGTTGGACTTTTTGCAGGCGAACTGGCCGGGCTTGCAGTCCGTGGCTGCAACGGAGGCCAGCAGTGCTAACAGAGTCAGCGATGCCAATGCTTTCATATTTTGCGATTGAGTAAGATAGACAGAATTTGCTCTACTATAACAAAGGCGACTGAGACCGGTGCAGTTTATAAAGGCGATTGATTTTGTTTATTGCGCGCAATCGACAGTGAGAATCAGAGAGCAAAGGATTAAAGGCGCCGCCCCACATGCGCGCGCCAATTTGCTCCGCAGCCCCCCCCCCCCTAATTCCCTAAACAATATGCCCTTGCTCAGCATTTGCAGTTAATTGAATTGAGCCTTGAATATTTTGCGCAATCATTTAAGCTTTTAAATGAAAGCCGCAAGCCCAGTTTCATTATAAGTGAATTCATTCATTGTACTGACATTGCAGACAGGGCGGGCGCAAGGGGGTGGGTTCACGGTGAGGTGGGGTCTCAGCTCAAGTTTGGAGGGCAGTTAAATAAATTGGTCACTTTATCTATCCGATCTCTTATCTCTCTGACTTGACTCCGTTCCATTCTGCACTTCCGCGGCGATTTTTTAACAAAGTAGGCCGTCCGTATCGCTTACATTCATTCAAGGCAATGTTAATAAAAATGTGCACTTAACTGTTTTATCTATTAGTATTATTGGCAAACTTAAAGAAGCAGATAATAATGTTTTTATTTCCCGCTTTGAGTTTGCCAGTTCGGCCCAAGTTCTCAGCAAAAACAACAAAACAAGTCTGTTGTGACAATGCCTATTGCCTAACTATCTGAATAGCATTTGTAAATCGAATATTCAAAAAGTACTCACCAGAGTGTTCACATTTAAAGTCGGCATCGTTAGTGCACTTCATTCGGCATTTCAAGGAGTTGGGTAGACAGTAGACTTCGCCGTTTTCAGCCTTGCATGGAAAGTGATTTGTGCTGCCTTCGCAATAAACTGGTAGCTCTGAAAATTTAGCGATTTTTTATTATTTACATAATAATGAAAATAATAGACTGAAGTAACACTTGTTAATGTTTTGCTGCTTTTGCACAATATAATATGCCTTAATTATTATCTTGACTTGATAACAAGTCAAAGGATGAAAATCAAATGACTATATGAATCTTACAATAATGCAAATACAAATTTTAAGATCAAATGAGAAGTAAAAATAATAAATTGCGACCGGAAAAACTTACTGTTATAGTCGAATTCGTTCATTGTAACCGGTATCTTGGGCTTGGATAGATCAATGCCAATTGCATCCAGTCTTGTTGTAAAGTACATAAAAGAAAGTAGTAGCAAAATCTTTATAGATTTGCAAAATGGACTATATTTCTTATAACCCATTTCTGTATAGTGTTCTAATAATTAATATCCTGATTCCTGTTGTCGTTTTGTAAGAATTAAGTGGAAAAGCAAACGTGTCTGCTCTGCAGTTCACATTCAAAACTCTCCACAGTCCACACGAACCTCAGTATAATAGGGATTTGACGCCAAGTTCACTGTGACCTTGAGGAATGGAATGATTCCTCTCATCTCATTGGACGATAGCGAGCTGCTTGCGTGGCATGGGTCTAAAAAGGGAATTCCCTTGGGTAGACTAAAACTGAAATGAATGAACGAATGACATAGAAATGCCAAAACAACATGTGTAATATAATTAATCAAAACTAGTGTTCAAGAAACTTTTTTGTCAATAAAAAATAATTTTACAGCTCTGATTGTATAAACTAAATTATTTGTAAGGCTTCAGCTCCAGAAACAAGAAATGGATCTACTTTGTATTTGAAGGTAGTATAGTGCAACTATTTCATTCCATTTAAATTAATTCCTTGTGGCAAATAAAATTATATTCAGTTGTCGGGAAAAAACCGTCTACGAGTGATCGTCTTGTATTGCAATGACTTAGGCAAAATTTTAATTAATTCCGCTCTCTAGACTGATTACCTCTGGATTAGAGGTTGCACAAGCGGAGGGTGGCTCCCCCGCTGTAGCTGGCGCCCCCCACTGTAACTGGCACCCCCATCCGCTGTAGCTGGCACCCCGCTGTAGCTGGCGCCCCGCTGTAGCTGGCGCCCCGCTGTAGAAGGCGCCCCGCTGTAGAAGGCGCCCCGCTGTAGCTGGCACCCACGCTGTAACTGGCGCCCCCGCTGTAGCTGGCGCCCACGCTGTAACTGGCGCCCCTGCTGCAGCTGGGACCCCATCCGCTGTTACCTGTTCAATAAAATATTGAAATACGAGCGTATATATAAATATTGATATTAGGACGCAGAGGGGAGGCCCCTTGCGGGCACGCGCTTGCAGAACAGGCGGAAGGGGCAGGCAGCAGCAGCCTGAGGGGCTCAGCTCAAGCGCCTGCAAGTCAGCGATGAGGCAGTCAGTCAGAGCTGCAGTGCGGGCCTGGCCGCGGCGCAACTGCTCGGTCGGCCGGTGCAGCAGGGCCAAAGAAACGGGTGCACCGCGACCCAGAGTCCGTAGGCAGTGGCCCAGAAGCATCTGACGGCGCCGGCGCAGGGTAGCGCTCAGGGGCGGAGTTCCAGCGCGGGACATCAGAGTGTTGGTCGACAGGCGCTCTGGGTAGTGCACGCCCAGCGCGTAGCGCAGCAGCGATCGGTAGAGCGCGTAGCGCAGCAGCGATCGGTAGAGCGCGTCCAGGGCTCGCTCTCGCGTCTCGGTCAGCGGCACAGCCTCCATGCCGTACAGGAGGATCGCCTCGACGGCCGCGCGGAACAGGCGCACCTTCAGGTGGTTCCTCTGGTTCCTCCTGTCGGAGACAATCGCTTCGGGGCGGTTCATCACCAGGAGTCCTCGCACACCGCGATGCGGTCTCCTATAGGGAGCGTGAGAGTTGGGGCGGTATTCGTGCCTCCGCGCAGCGCCTCCGTCATTTGAGCATTCACCAGCAGCCCAGCACGGGCGCCCTCGTCGCAGAGCCTATGCTCCAACGGCCCCCGGACCTGCGAAGATCCTTTACAACACTCTGGGCTGCATGCTTGATTCCATCCCTGCTCGTGACTCTGTCATGATTGTTGCTGGTGCCTTCAACTCGCCATTGCCCCAATCATCACCAGTTTGCTGAACCAGCACTGCAGCTTTAGAGGCAACGATTCCGCTTCAGTTCCTCAGCAATGGTGCATCTCCAATGGACAACCAGCGGGGCATCGCGCTAGAATGCACAACGCTTAAGCTGCTGAACACAACTCTGCGCAACTGCCTCTTGCCTGGCCTCAACCCGCTGCTGCTGAGCCTCCAAAGCGGCTTCCGCCCGGGCAGATCCAACACCGAGCAGGTTGCCAGAGACAGAGTTACACAGTTACACATCGTAGTTACACAGAGACGCCTAGAGCACCAAGTTGAGCAACCTGTGCCACCGTAAGTATCGTCCTGCTTCTGCTATTAGGGGGTCTAGTGCCAGTAGGACATCGTCACCAGGGCCTGTGCGTTCGCTGCGACCCTGGTTGCCGGCCTACTGCCTGCGCGTTTGTGCGACAGCGGGTTGGCAAGCAGCAGGACTGGGGCTGAGTCTCCCTGCTCGTACGGAGCGCGAGACGAAGCCGGCTGGTCCGTCTCGGGACACAACAGAATAATCCCAGTTTTTTTATTTTTTCGATTTAAATGAATAACAAGAATGATTGCATAAGTGCGAAAGTTGTAGTAACAAGAGACAAGGGCAGACAATATGTTAATTTTTATTTAGTTCAAAAAATAAATCAAAACAGGTTTCAGGTAAGTGGGAATTCCGTGTCATGTACTGTGCTATTTTTGGCGCAGCCATCATTCTACATCGAATTATAAAGTTGTGCAAAATATTGCAATCCATGCTTAATACATCCGACTCAACCTTGGTGCAAAATCATTTTATTAAAGGTATATCAAGGTGCGTGCGACTGTTTACACAGGTTGCGCAGTTGTCAGCTCTAGAGCATTGTGAAGCTAATAAATATTTGATCTTGTACTTTCCTTGTCCCCAGATGCTTTGCGAGCCAGCCGGGGACGCTGAAGGGCAGTAAGGATGCTTACGCTGATATCACACGCTATTAACAGATTCCAGAGTAGTGTCTGATTAACGTTAATGAGAGGTACAAAGCAGTTAGATAATTGGCATCTGAGGTGTCCTGAATCTGGAGCAAAAAATATTGAAAGTTTGCTTTCGGGGCAAAGTTTTGTAGTCTCTAGATGGCAGTCAGCGGCCTCTGCTTCTTCGCCACCGCCTTGGCAGCAGCGCCCGGCTGTGGGCTGTCCGCATGCTGCTGTTGCTGAGGTGCCGGCGACTGCGGCGGCTGCGGCGGCTTTTTCAAAGCTGATGGCGGAGCCGGCGCTTCGCTGCCACCGACAGAGTCAGCAGGCGCCGATGCCTGGTGCGCAGGCTGGTCCTGACCCGTCGATGCCGCAGCAGCAACCGCCGACGCAGACGCCGCTCCGACGGCCCGCGTCACCATGGGGAAGCTCTGCGTGAACCACTTCTCGAACTCCTCTTCGCCGATGTCCACTACGCGGGTGCGCACGAACTCAACGGCCGCGCAGACGTGCGGTGAGCACAGCTCCCAGTCCTTCAGCGTCTCCAGCACGCGGAAGAATTGCAGAAGCGTGTGCCGACTGCTTGCCGTCTGGGGACCGGGTACGGGATGAGCGAGAGGCTGCTTTTAGCGGAGTGCTGACTGGTGACCCGGAACCCCACCAGATCAGTGACCATCGATCTCCCCATCAGATCAGCGACCCTGAACCCCATCAGATCAGTGACCCGGAACCCCATCAGATCAGCGACCCTGAACCCCACCAGATCAGTGACTTTGAACTCCACCAGATCAGTGACCATCGATCTCCCCATCAGATCAGCGACCCTGAACCCCATCAGATCAGCGACCCTGAACCCCATCAGATCAGCGACCCTCGATCTCCCCATCAGATCAGCGACCCTGAACCCCATCAGATCAGCGACCCTCGATCTCCCCATCAGATCAGCGACCCTGAACCCCATCAGATCAGCGACCCTGAACCCCATCAGATCAGCGACCATCGATCTCCCCATCAGATCAGCGACCTTGAACCCCATCAGATCAGCGACCCTCGATCTCCCCATCAGATCAGCGACCCTGAACCCCATCAGATCAGCGACCCTCGATCTCCCCATCAGATCAGCGACCCTGAACCCCATCAGATCAGCGACCCTGAACCCCATCAGATCAGCGACCCTCGATCTCCCCATCAGATCAGCGACCCTGAACCCCATCAGATCAGCGACCCTGAACCCCATCAGATCAGCGACCCTCGATCTCCCCATCAGATCAGCGACCCTGAACCCCATCAGATCAGCGACCCTGAACCCCATCAGATCAGCGACCCTCGATCTCCCCATCAGATCAGCGACCATCGATCTCCCCATCAGATCAGCGACCCTGAACCCCATCAGATCAGCGACCCTCGATCTCCCCATCAGATCAGCGACCCTGAACCCCATCAGATCAGCGACCCTGAACCCCATCAGATCAGCGACCCTCGATCTCCCCATCAGATCAGCGACCCTGAACCCCATCAGATCAGCGACCCTGAACCCCATCAGATCAGCGACCCTCGATCTCCCCATCAGATCAGCGACCCTGAACCCCATCAGATCAGCGACCCTGAACCCCATCAGATCAGCGACCCTGAACCCCATCAGATCAGCGACCCTGAACCCCACCAGATCAGAGACTTTGAACTCCACCAGATCAGTGAACCTCGATCCCCACCAGACCAGGGACCCTCAATCCCCCACCAGATCAGTGACCCTTGATTTCCATCAAGATCAGTGACCTTCGATCCCCACTAGATTAATAATTATTGATCCCCCCAATACATGATAGTTCAGTTATGTTGTACTTTGTTCGGGTTCAGCAAACAGCACCGCAAAAGATGCAGGTGAGGTCACATCGCATTTCTGTGAACACGCAAGGTCCAGATAACAAAGGGGTGGGAACATTCTCTTGTGCCGGTTTGAACTCCACAATTGGGCTGTGCTCATTGTTTCTATGGCAAAAAATAAGGTAGTTTCAATAACTCACTTGCTGATGAATCTGAAATGTCATCATTTTGCCCTTCGTTATCAATAAATTTCTAGCCAGCCAGTCAGTGCACTTTCAGGATCAGGGAGAAAGCGGTTGATCAAAGGATCAGAGAGAGAGAGAGAGAGAGAGAGAGAGAGAGAGAGAGAGAGAGAGAGAGAGAGAGAGAGAGAGAGAGAGAGAGAGAGAGAGAGAGAGAGAGAGAGAGGGAGAGAGAGAGAGAGAGAGGGAGAGAGAGAGAGAGAGAGAGAGGAGAGAGAGAGAGAGAGAGAGAGAGAGAGAGAGCGTTTGATCAAAGGATCAGGGAGAGAGAGAGCGTTTGATCAAAGGATTAGGGAGAGAGAGAGCGTTTGATCAAAGGATCAGGGAGAGAGAGAGCGGTTGATCAAAAGATCAGGAGAGAGAGAGCGGTTGATCAAAAGATCAGGGAGAGAGAGAGCGGTTTATCAAAAGATCAGGGAGAGAGAGAGCGGTTGATCAAAAGATCAGGGAGAGAGAGAGAGCGGTTTATCAAAAGATCAGGGAGAGAGAGAGCGGTTGATCAAAAGATCAGGGAGAAAGTGAGCGGTTGATCAAAGGATCAGGGAGAGAGTGAGCGGTTGATCAAAAGATCAGGGAGAAAGTGAGCGGTTGATCAAATAATCAGCAGAGAGAGGCTGAACAAAGGATGATGAAATGATCATGATTAACATGATCAAAGAAGCATGAAGTTTATCGTTTATCCAAGGATAAGAGAGGCGGCGTGACCCGCAGGTCATCAGAAGCAGCCCAGCAGAGTAGCCGCATGCGGCAGTGCCTACCGTGGCCATAACGTAGAGTTTCTCCGTGATGGTTTTCATCTTGCGCGACTCCACAGCCTCGTCCGGCACCGACTTCATCAGCGAGTCGTACCAGGCGGCCACCACGCTGAGGCGGCGCATGCGGCCGCGGCTCTGGCTGGAGGACTGCGCCTCAGCGTAGCCGGCAGCCGCTCGGACGGCCGCCACTGCGCGGTGCGGCGCCTCGCCAACTGGGATGGCGGAGTACTTGAGCCGGCTGACCCGCTCGCTGTGTCGCTGCATGTGCAGCAGGCGGTCGCGCAGCTCCATGTCCCGCTCTTGACGGCGCAGCTCCAGGTGTACCCGCATGTCGGCCACCAGGTTGGCCTTCTTGGCGCTTAGGAAGCCGGACTGGTCCACCGCCACCGGGGCGCTGCGGGTTGTCAGTGAGTGCCTCTCCGCTGACTCAATTAGGTATCCCATTGACAATAGACAACCCGTTCAATAAGTTCTACCGTGAGCATTATCTGCATAGCAAGTCTAACTATCTTGAAGTAAACTAAATTAAAATTCGGTATAGTTTTTAGCTAGCCAAATAGCTGAGTTCCAGCCATGACGTCGACATTAAAATGGAAAATTTAGCTCGAAGTCTGAAACAAAACTAGCGGCACTACAACGATAGGTTGCACAGCTTCCCAGAAGGAAAAGACTGGAGACGACTGGCGAACAAACTCGACATACGAGGAGAACTACTGGAGAGAACCGCCGAGAAATGTCAGCAGTAGACACGAACACGTGCTGAGCTACGGACCCCGCTGCTTCACCTAGATGATTTTCTGTGACTTGAACAGTGACAGTGACGTCTCGTTCGTTTGTTACGGTTCAACTGATTCTACCACAGCTGACCATGTTGTTAATCGGGGTTGGCCATAGACAAACTCAGCAAACCGGATTAGGCAAGTCAATCAATTCCTCAAAATACTCCCTCTGACGCTCACCTGGCAGGCCTCTGTCCGACCTTCCTGGCCGCGGCTCTGAAGCCCTTCCACTCGGCGTAGACGCTCTGCTCCTTGTCCAGCGTGTCGCCAATTTCCCTGGCCGCCTCCGCCAGCTCCTTGCGAGTCAGCCGGGGCTGCCGCTGCTTCGCCTGCTGCGGCTGGGGCGGCTTGGAATCCGCCTGCGAGGCCGCGTCATCGCCGGAGCCTCCGGACGGCGCCGCCTTGCCTGCCAGATCGGAGGCTGGCGGATGGGGAAGGGGTTTCTTATAAAATGGCTTGATTTGGATGTACTCATCAGGCTCGGGTTCTTTTAATGAGCCTTCTTCCCTACTGCTAGTAGCGGTGTGAAGGCAATCTGGCACAGCAAGTTGGTTAGCTTCACTCAAACGGCAAAACGGTTGGGTTTTAGTTCGAACGTTCCTTGATGGCCAGAGGAACTGGTAAAAACTGTCAGACTTTCGGGCTGAACCACGTCGAGTAGCTTTGAAAATTGCTACTTATATTACTATCATAAGTAGCATGACTGGGTACGGATGCTTTCAAGCCAAAAATCAAAGTCATGGGAAAGCAAATCGACAGATATTTTTTACTCAAGAAAGACAGGTTTGGTTTTTCCGAACAAATTTTGTTCTCGCATTCGGTAGCAGCTACTCTACCGAGTAGAGTGTCGCGCGCGTTAGGTTTGGGACGGTAAAACTTCTATTAAGGAGAGGGACGCCGGCTGGCAACCTACGATCGCCGGAGGCTGCGGACTCAGCTTCATCGGGTCGCGATGCTGGCCCCGTCATCTTCATCAAGGTGGACATGACGATGAGCTTGTTCCAGATGCCGCCACGAGACTCCTGGCTCTGCGACTGCTGCTGCTGCTCAGCTTGCACAGAGGAGCCTGCGCGTTCCATTGCGTGCCAAAAAACGTTAGAGAGAATATTCCACTTATTTAAACAACTAGCATGCGTGAATGCGCAACCCATCACCAAAGGCTTATTTAAGCTAACGCATCTGCATAGCAGCAGCTGATAGGCTGGGCACTGGCAAAATGGTCAGAGGTCCGATGTGTTAACTATATATTAACCATAAATCAGGTTTAAAACTCTGCTTCAAACAAGTGCGATAAAAGCGCAATAAAAGTGATGACAAACTACACAAGTCTTAGAAAAGTGCAGGATACACACGCTGTACTAAAAGGTCTGCTTGGGTCTTTGTGCATTGAGGCCATTGTTTGGCCTCTATAAGGTGCTCAGGTCTAACATGGATGCAGCACTGCAAACATCAGGGGGCCCCGAGCACAGCTGGCTGCAGTGAAAGCGCGGGCTTTGGTTTCTGGTTTAATCCAACCATTTAAATTTTTTTTTGGTATCGCAACTTTGGAAGGTTAATTGTTTCCAGTGCTCAGAGGGAATCCCCTCCCGTCCTGTCCCGCTACGACCCCCAGCAAGTTTGTTCCGTCCAAGCACTGAGTCCGTCCGCTCAAAAGCTATTATCGCTAGCTTGTATTGAGTTTCTTCCCGTGAAATTCAAAATGCGGGTCCCAAATTCAGCCAAGCATTTTTTACCCACACTACATTTTACAAATATGAACCCCCTGGACGCTTTCACTGCAGGGGGCCCGCGGCTCGAGGACTCCCCCGCGTGCGCACCTGAACAGACAGGTGGAAATTAAACAGGCACTGCACTGGGCACGGAACCCGTAGGCTTTACTGGGTTTCAATGGGCAGGATGAGGAAAACAAGCTACTCAGGGGAGAAGGATGGAGAGCAAACGGCAAGCAAGTACCCGCATCAGCCTTCGGCTCGATGCTCTCCAGCTCCCAGCAGGAAACTGCAGGACTCGAGGCTAGAACAGGAGCGGCAGTTGGGAGCGAATTGCTTGGGATTTTGAAATGAAGTACAAAGACGCCACGACGCAAATCACGTGCAAACGTCAGTTTTTGAGTACTAAAAAACTGTTTTCAAGCGTAGCGGATTGACAAACTTTTGAGGCCAATTCTCAGCGGCAGCGCTGAGCACACACAAGCGCGCCAACCCCGTCTATGGTAAAACCCGACCCCGTCTATGGTAAAACCCGACCGCGTCTATGGTAAAACCCGACCCCGTCTATGGTAAAACCCGACCCCGTCTATGGTAAAACCCGACCCCGTCTATGGTAAAACCCTAACCCGTCCATGGTAAAACCCGACCCCGTCTATGGTAAAACCCGTGACAGAACGAAAACACAGCACATGCTCCGTTCGCAGTTCGAAAATCTAGAAGCTCCGGCATTGTCAATTTAGGCAACAGTGTTTTGCAGTGCCGTTCTTCCCTAAAATAACGAACTCAACTCACGTCGAGTCTCCGTCTGACTCTCCTCCACCGACACCGACGAAGCTCGGGATGTCGCCCGCGACTCGCCGAGGCCGCCATCGGCCCCAGACCCGGCGGTGGAAGCCCGCGACCTGGCGCTGCTTCGGTTGGTCAGATCTGTCCGCATGGAGGACCAGATCCTGGTGCTGCGTCTGGCGGCCAGCCCTCCGATCTGCGGGGCGGCGGCCAGCTCAGGTTTGAATCACCGGTGTTTCCCACAGACAGAGCTCAGACTCACCGGTGTCTCCCATAGACAGAGCTCAGACTCACCGGTGTCTCCCATAGACAGAGCTCAGACTCACCGGTGTCTCCCATAGACAGAGCTCAGACTCACCGGTGTCTCCCATAGACAGAGCTCAGACTCACCGGTGTCTCCCATAGACAGAGCTCAGACTCACCGGTGTCTCCCACAGACAGAGCTCAGACTCACCGGTGTCTCCCATAGACAGAGCTCAGACTCACCGGTGTCTCCCATAGACAGAGCTCAGACTCACCGGTGTCTCCCATAGACAGAGCTCAGACTCACCGGTGTCTCCCATAGACAGAGCTCAGACTCACCGGTGTCTCCCATAGACAGAGCTCAGACTCACCGGTGTCTCCCATAGACAGAGCTCAGACTCACCGGTGTCTCACACAGGCAGAACTCAGCTCACCGGTGTCTCACACAGACAGAGCTCAGACTCACCGGTGTCTCCCATAGACAGAGCTCAGACTCACCGGTGTCTCCCACAGACAGAGCTCAGACTCACCGGTGTCTCCCATAGACAGAGCTCAGACTCACCGGTGTCTCCCATAGACAGAGCTCAGACTCACCGGTGTCTCCCATAGACAGAGCTCAGACTCACCGGTGTCTCCCACAGACAGAGCTCAGACTCACCGGTGTCTCCCATAGACAGAGCTCAGACTCACCGGTGTCTCCCATAGACAGAGCTCAGACTCACCGGTGTCTCCCACAGACAGAGCTCAGACTCACCGGTGTCTCCCATAGACAGAGCTCAGACTCACCCGATGCCTGCCGCGGCCGCTGACGAGGCTGTCCCACTCTTTCTTGACAGCGGTGCTCCTCTCCTTGTCCCTGGCGCTGACCCAGGTGCCGCCAATGTTTCTGAGAGAGCAGGCAGTACAGCGAGTGCATGAGTTGGCATGCATTAGTTGAGTTTATCGAAAATGGACAGCAAAACTGCATGGAAACTACGCTCGTATGCAACTAGAAAGCACTGCCGGTCTACTAACTTGAGACTCCAGCTGCTGCTGATGGGGTTCATCAGCGTCGGGTCCTCCTGCAGCATCGCCTCGAGCAGCCAATGCAGCGCGCACAGCTGCTTGAAGAGGCTCTCGAGAAATTCCGGTTGCTCGCCAGCGTCTTCGTGAGTTGAGCACCAGGACGGCTCGTCAGGATGCTCGCCGATGTTGGCGTGCAGCGGAGTGTAGGGCCGCGGCGGCCGCGTCCGCTTCTTGCGCCGGCAGTCCTGGCGGGACCGCGACGACTGGCGGGGGTCTGGCGCTGCCGAGCGGAAGCACCTGAGTGATGGAGAGAAGGAGCTAGACAGCTGAGCAGGTGACAATAGCGAGGATGAGTCACAGGTGACACCCTGATGATGAGAGAGAAGAGTCACAGGTGACACCCTGATGATGAGAGAGAAGAGTCACAGGTGACATCCGGATGATGGTAGAGAAGTGTCACAGGTTACATACTGATGATGGGAGAGAAGAATCGGGTGACATCCTGATGATGGTTGAGAAGAGTCGGGTGACATCCTGATGATGGTTGAGAAGAGTCGGGTGACATCCTGATGATGGGTGAGAAGAGTCGGGTGACATCCTGATGATGGGTGAGAAGAGTCGGGTGACATCCTGATGATGGTTGAGAAGAGTCTCAGGTAGCAGAGAAGAGTTTCAGGTAGCAGAGAAGAGTCAGGTGACAGTGTGATAACTTCTTAAGCTAAAGATCATCTACTTGAAAACCGGTAAAATTCACAAACAGCCAATCACGCCCACCGACTTACTCCAGGTGTACGGAGTTGACGGCTGCAAAGTCCTCTTTGTCTTCGTCGTCCGTGGACTCCTCGGTCTCGGGCGGCGGCCGAGCCTCTGTCCGGGCCCGCAGCCGCTCCAGCTGGTCTAGACGAATTTTCTCGGCCACCTGAAGCATCAATTTATGAAATCATATTTTTCATTTTTTGCCAGACAAAGTGGGGATAAACTGGTGCTCACCCGTTTTTCTTTCTCCTGTTGCAGATACTCGAAGTAGCTTTTGCCGATGTTCATGCGCTTGCGGATGCCTCTGCGGGGCGGGCGGGAATGAGGAACAGCTGACTGTAATAAGCTTGCGCTCGCTGCAGTGTTTAGGTCTGACCCACAGCCTGCTGCAGTGTTTTAGGTCTGACCCACAGCCTGCTGCAGTGTTTTAGGTCTGACCCACAGCCTGCTGCAGTGTTTTAGGTCTGACCCACAGCCTGTTGTAGTGTTTTAGGTCTGGCCCACAGCCTGCTGCAGTGTTTTAGGTCTGACCCACAGCCTGCTGCAGTGTTTTAGGTCTGACCCACAGCCTGCTGCAGTGTTTTAGGTCTGACCCACAGCCTGTTGTAGTGTTTTAGGTCTGACCCACAGCCTGTTGTAGTGTTTAGGTCTGACCCACAGGCTGTTGTAGTGATTTAGGTCTGACCCACCGCCTTCCATGTTGATTTAGGTCTGACCCACAGCCTTCTATATTGATTTAGGTATGACCCACAGCCTTCCATGTTGATTTAGGTCTGACCCACAGCCTTCCATGTTGATTTAGGTCTGACCCACAGCCTTCTATATTGATTTAGGTATGACCCACAGCCTTCCATGTTGATTTAGGTCTGACCCACAGCCTTCTATATTGTTTTAGGTATGACCCACAGCCTTCCATGTTGATTTAGGTCTGACTCACAGCCTTCTATATTGATTTAGGTCTGACCCACAGCCTTCCATATTGATTTAGGTCTGACCCACAGCCTTCCATGTTGATTTAGGTCTGACCCACAGCCTTCTATATTGATTTAGGTATGACCCACAGCCTTCCATGTTGATTTAGGTCTGACCCACAGCCTTCTATATTGATTTAGGTCTGACCCACAGCCTTCCATGTTGATTTAGGTCTGACCCACAGCCTTCCATGTTGATTTAGGTCTGACCCACAGCCTTCTATATTGATTTAGGTCTGACCCACAGCCTTCCATATTGATTTAGGTCTGACCCACAGCCTTCTATATTGATTTAGGTCTGACCCACAGCCTTCCATGTTGATTTAGGTCTGACCCACAGCCTTCTATATTGATTTAGGTCTGACCCACAGCCTTCCATGTTGATTTAGGTCTGACCCACAGCCTTCCATATTGATTTAGGTCTGACCCACAGATTGCTACTGTCCTTACTTCAGCAGGTGCATATTCTGCATATATGCCACTAAGGAAGACTCACTCTGACTTCTGCAGCTCTGCTTTCAGGTCCACTTTGACAGCCTTCCTTGAGGCAATAAACAGCGACGGGTTCTGGAATGCAGCGAAGAGCACAAAGGCAGGCGTTTGCATTTCATCGCTAAGAAGTAGACTCCAGTGCGCAACTCGAACAGAACGGCCGGCTCACCACATGCTTCGCCACCTTGTCTTCAGCCTTGCCGTCCTCTGCTTCCGGAGCCTGCACCCGCTCCGGCTCCTTCTGTCCAAGGGTGCTCAGTATCAGCTGGCGGTCGTCCAGGCACACCTCCTCGCCGATGCACTCGTACGGCTTCCAGGCCGGGGTGCGGAAGCCCTGCGAGCTCAGCTGACGGTAGCGCCGGCTGTAGTTCTGGTGCCGGACCTGCGGCGTTGCGGAGACCGGGGCGGCGCTGCATGAGGCTGGGGTGAGGCTGGGGTGAGGCTGGGGTGAGGCTGGGGTGAGGCTGGGGTGAGGCTGGGGTGAGGCTGGGGTGAGGCTGGGGTGAGGCTGGGGTGAGGCTGGGGTGAGGCTGGGGTGAGGCTGGGGTGAGGCTGGGGGAGATTGGGGTGAGGCTGGGGGGGATTGGGGTGAGGCTGGGGGGGATTGGGGTGCGGCTGGGGGATTGGGGTGCGGCTGGGGGAGATTGGGGTGAGGCTGGGGGGATTGGGGTGAGGCTGGGGAGATTGGGGTGAGGCTGGGGGGATTGGGGTGAGGCTGGGGGCGATTGGGGTGAGGCTGGGGGGATTGGGGTGAGGCTGGGGGGATTGGGGTGAGGCTGGGGGAGATTGGGGTGAGGCTGGGGGGATTTGGGGTAAAGCTGGGGGATTGGGGTGAGGCTGGGGGATTGGGGTAAAGCTGGGGGGATTGGGGTGAGGCTGGGGGATTGGGGTGAGGCTGGGGGAGATTTGGGGTAAAGCTGGGGGGATTGGGGTGAGGCTGGGGGATTGGGGTAAAGCTGGGGGGATTGGGGTGAGGCTGGGGGGATTGGGGTGAGGCTGGGGGGTATTAGGTGAGGCTGGGGGAGATTGGGGTGAAGCTGGGGGGATTGGGTGAGGCTGGGGGAGATTGGGGTGAGGCTGGGGGGGATTTGGGGTAAAGCTGGGGGGATTGGGGTAAGGCTGGGGGAGATTGGGGTGAGGCTGGGGGATTTGGGGTAAAGCTGGGGGATTGGGGTGAGGCTGGGGGATTGGGGTAAAGCTAGGGGGATTGGGGTGAGGCTGGGGGGATTGGGGTGAGGCTGGGGTATTGGGGTAAAGCTGGGGGGATTGGGGTGAGGCTGGGGGATTGGGGTGAGGCTGGGGAGATTGGGGGGTAAAGCTGGGGGGATTGGGGTGAGGCTGGGGGAGATTGGGGTAAAGCTGGGGGATTGGGGTGAGGCTGGGGGAGATTGGGGTAAAGCTGGGGGGATTGGGGTGAGGCTGGGGGTATTAGGTGAGGCTGGGGGGGATTGGGGTGAGGCTGGGGGTTTTTGGGTGAGGCTGGGGGGATTGGGGTGAGGCTGGGGGGGGGGTTAGGGATTGGGGAGATCGGTGGGACGGGCATTTAGCCGCTTGTATACAAATTATATAGCATTAGCAACGGGGGCATGCAATATGCTGACATGCAGGAATGCACAATGATTTAAATAAGTCAGCCATGCACAGAGTTCACTCGATAGAGGTGCAACAATTCGCTGGTGCGGGCAATGCTTGCGATACTGCCGCACTGCTAGCTGCGCTGTGCAGTGCCGTCCAAGATTGTAAAAAAAATAAATGATTATAAGTTTCTGTTAAAGTAGAACAAAATATTAAGAGCTGTGTGCATTTAGATTTTGTTATAGTTACGGTTGTTAACTTGAATAATGTCGGGTTTTCTTCAAAAATGGCTTCCCTCTGGAAATGTCTGTTTGGGACTCCTGCAAAACTCAGAATTCTCCCACTAAATTGGATTTTTCATTCAGACAGATGTCTTTCAAATTCTTTCTTGCAATTAAGAGTACATAAGCTATTTTATAAGATTAAAGGCAGCCGAGAAGACTGATAGTTTAGAAGCCCAAGTTTGCAGGCCTAAACAGCTTGCTAATTGGTTCAGCCATAATGTACATTGGCCACTGAAATGTACATGGCAGATTTAGGCTGTAACAACCGGAGAAGGTAATAAAAAATTGGGTGGCGGGTCAGGGGTAAGAGGTTCTGCGTGGAGGGGTTTAAGTCTATAAATAAGCCTTTGTATTTAATAATACATTAAAATGCTTCAGTTTAACTTACTACTGAACTGAAAGTAGTTTGCACGCAAACGTGCTGAGTGGCCCATCCAGTTATTCTAGTATCTATATTGATGGGACTGGCGATCGGGTCTCTAAACATGTCTGCGGGCCTGCAGATTCACGAAAATTTAGTTAAAAATAAACAGACAGACAGGCCTAGACTGCGAAAAGAATATAATAAACGAAACAAGATATTGAAGATGCAGCATAATTTACACAGTAATTAAAATTGATAAAGACAAACACGCTGCTGCTGGTGGCCCTGTGAGAATTACAATTCAATTTTCAGTCGAGCTCGGCGCCGCTCGATTTCCTGGAAATGCGTTCGGAGTGCGATTGAAAATGCCGGAGCCCTCTGTGGGAAGGGTGCAGTGCAAACAGCTGTGCTCATAACGGGCAATGAGTGCCTGCGGCAGTGCTCAGGTATCAATGCAAAAAGCCGTCTGAATGGAGCAAAGCAGTTATAATATGGTCAGGTAGGGGCGTATTGGGCTTATTAAAAGCTGGTAAAAGCAAGCCTAGATTACAGAACACAGCTATGTTAGAAAAATATATTAAAAGCAAAATTCCACATTCTCAGAAGCAATTTAGATTTTTATTTTAATAGCACACAGTCTACTTGACAGAAAATGGAAGATCTAAGCAGCAGCCCTTCTAATTCATCACGATCACGACTTTAGTAGAATGACTGGACACTTTGTAAGAAAAGCTGCCTTTTTACCACCATTAAGTCGGTGCTTGGTTCAGTCTCATCCAGAGATGATTGACTGGTTCAGTCTCATCCAGAGATGATTGACTGGTTCAGTCTCTCATCCAGAGGTGATTGATTGGTTCAGTCTCATCCAGAGATGATTGACTGGTTCAGTCTCATCCAGAGGTGATTGACTGGTTCAGTCTCATCCAGAGATGATTGACTGGTTCAGTCTCTCATCCAGAGGTGATTGATTGGTTCAGTCTCATCCAGAGATGATTGACTGGTTCAGTCTCTCATCCAGAGGTGATTGATTGGTTCAGTCTCATCCAGAGATGATTGATTGGTTCAGTCTCTCGTCCAGAGGTGATTGATTGGTTCAGTCTCTCATCCAGAGATGATTGACTGGTTCAGTCTCATCTAGAGGTGATTGACTGGTTCAGTCTCATCCAGAGGTGATTGACTGGTTCAGTCTCATCCAGAGGTGATTGACTGGTTCAGTCTCATCCAGAGGTGATTGACTGGTTCAGTCTCATCTAGAGGTGATTGACTGGTTCAGTCTCACCCAGAGATGATTGACTGGTTCAGTCTCATCCAGAGATGATTGATTGGTTCAGTCTCATCCAGAGATGATTGATTGGTTCAGTCTCATCCAGAGATGATTGATTGGTTTAGTCTCTCATCCAGAGATGATTGATTGGTTCAGTCTCATCCAGAGATTATTGATTGGTTCAGTCTCATCCAGAGATGATTGATTGGTTTAGTCTCTCATCCAGAGATGATTGATTGGTTCAGTCTCATCCAGAGATTATTGATTGGTTCAGTCTCATCCAGAGATTATTGATTGGTTCAGTCTCTCATTCAGAGATGATTGATTGGTTCAGTCTCACCCAGAGATGATTTATTGGTTCAGTCTCATCCAGAGATGATTCAGTCTTATCTAGAGGTGACGCTTAGCTTTTTGGCAAATAAAAAAGGACAATTGAAATACGGGAGGCCAGGGTCAGAAGCCATAGGGGGCATGAGGGAACTTCATTTTTATCTAATCCCTTCATTAAAAGCCCTCATTAAAGCGGTTTTGGCCATAGAAGGCGGCGACAAACCTGGTCTCGAGTCGGCTCTGACGGGTCGTACAGCTGGGCCGTGCGCGCCCGCATCTTCACACCCACGTGCGATCGCAGAGGCAGCGGCGCCGGCCGGACAAAGTTCCTGACGTCCTGCTCGCCGTCGCGCGGGATGTTGAACTTCACGCCGACGACAGACGTCATGATGGAATGGGCGCAGCTGGCTGAAAGGGCGAGCGATGCTTTTAGGGGGCCATTCATTCATTTCTTTTCATTTTGAATTTCTTTTTGTATAACAGAGCATAAAATGTGTTATATCATTAGTCAAAAATATCAAGCCTTCTGAATATAATTGTCCTATCTTAAAAGTATACTCAAGGCTAAATATATATTATGGTAAAACTTGAAACATAATTTTTTTGCAAAAGTCACGAATTTCATTTCACAAAAAAGAAGTATCCAAACAAAAAATTAACTAGGAGATGTATAAATATATTTTTTTGTTTACACAAAGGGGCACATCGGAAAAAATAAAAAAGCAAATAAAATGATGGAGAGATGTCAGGTGCTAATTTCTTACAGCTTCAAATTCCTGTTGCACTATCTACACCTACAGTAAAACCATCTTCATCTTTAAAACAAAGCTGCTACTTTAAAAGAAATTTTACCACAGATTTTTATGAGATAATCAATTTTTAACACCTGTCCATATACTAAAATTGTTTTTTTGACATCTAGGTTGCTAGGTATGTGATCGATTTCAGAAAAGCGGCTCAACCGCTTTTCTCAACCTTTTTAGCCCCTGAAAGTTTAAAACTAAATATGTCATTGTCATGTATGCTGTATGATTTATGTTTTCAATTTTTTATTCTGCTAACGTAT
Organism: Macrostomum lignano; assembly: GCA_002269645.1. NCBI lineage: Eukaryota > Metazoa > Platyhelminthes > Macrostomidae > Macrostomum > Macrostomum lignano. Next base: position 39,032 of record NIVC01003943.1, on the reverse strand, counting down.
TTACTTTTTAAAATAAAATGCAGCATTAATTTTTCAAATTTGTTTTGAAACCCTGCTAAATATATGTGATTAAAATTCATGCTGCACTGTATACTATTTTACTTCATACAGTTTCGGCAAGTTATCAAAGCGAAATTGTAATCGAATGCGTGTCGAAAAAAGAAAATAAAAAATTTAACACATATGAAGGCTAAGACGCCAGGAAACAATTCATTAGTGGTAAAATTGGTTGTGGCACAACTTATTTCGATATCTTGCACCTACAAAAATTATTAGGAAAGCAAAAAAATGAATTATTTATCGGTTTGTGTTGGTGCAATGCAAAGTGCAATTCTTATTCTAATCTATTTTTTCTATTTTGCGAAAGATAACTTAAATTGAACTGATAACAGCGCTGTTGTTAGCATAAATTAAAAATTTAAAACAAAACTAACTTGCATGGAAACGAAAATTGATAATTCACACACTTCTGCTATTTAGGACTAAATTAAAAATTTATAAGTGTTATAAAATCAATTTTAACAATTGAAGAAATAGAGCAAAAAGTCTGGAGGAGCCGCAATAAAGCCGAACCCGTACCACCTGAATCTGTATGCCTGGATCTGCATGGATATATAGTTGAAACGTCAGAAGCGGATCTTGGTTGTTGTAAATGATGTTTAGCATTATAGATTAATGTCTTCAGCGCAAAGAATACTTTTGGATTAAATAATATGACATGATATACTTAGATCATATACTTAGATCATCATATACTTAGATCTTAGATCATAGTACATATACAGCATGTAAAGCATGAGTTGCAAATAATATTAAGCCTTCCTGTATACTAAAACTGAGTCGCGGAGTCGCTCGAGAAGGCGCAAGCATTAGCTATGAGAGCTTCGACGTGACGAGAGACTCGGTCGGACTGCGCATTTTTTGGCAGGATAACGTTATATACATGTATTGTGTAGTACTGTACCTGAAGACCATCGAGAGGAGAGGACTCACGTCTCATCGTGACGGATGTCATTGGAGTACAAGGCCAAAACTCATTAATTCCGTGGAGAAAACAGTATGACGCGGGAAACTATAAGTACAATGATGATGAAGAGATGAAGACCGGACATTATTTTACTTTCATCAACTTAGATATTCAGGTACATGTACTACTCGTACCTGGGAAAGCAGTTGTATCTCGACGCCGCGCACGGTATCGAAACAGGGATCGTGGCGCGAAAGTCAGGCGTGTTTTACCGCTAAGCTGCTCTGGCTTCATGCACCATCTTTCAATTTACATAATTTTAGTTCTCAGTTTATGCACTATAAATTTGCAGACTTACATTTGGCTTTTACTTTTATTATTGATATCATCCACGGAGGAAGGAACGACACACAAGGTCCAATCTGCGTTTTAATCGCTATTCCGCCTTTACATGGCACCAGCATCACACTGCATGCAGATACTAAAAATAAAAAATTAGAAGATAAGAAGCGTGGCTTTAATAAACCGTGTTTTGAAATCTTTGTGAAGTAATGATTTATACAGAATGTATTTTTGTTAATTTGGTTACAATATAAGAGTATAATGAGCGACCATCAGCACCATCAAGGCATCAACCAAACTTAAGTTAAGACTGATGAAGTCCGCGTGAAGATCTTGTACATGAGCATCAGTTACGTAACCCGCGAGCGTATATCGATGAAACCCACGTGAACACTGATAAAACCCGCGTGAACACTGATAAAACCCGCGTGAACACTGATAAAACCCGCGTGAACACTGATAAAACCCGCGTGAACACCGATGAAACCAACGTGAAAACCGATGAAACCCGCGTAAACACCGATGAAACCCGCGTGAACACCGATGAAACCCGTGTGAACACCGATGAAACCCGTGTGAACACCGATGAAACCTGTGTGAACACCGATGACACCCATGTGAAAATCAATGAAACCCGTTTGAACACTGGTAAAACATTCATGAAGACTGGTGAGTCAATATCAGTGCAAAAAGGACAAATCACGGCATAGATACGCATGGAAGGAACACGCAATGCGATGCAAGCGCCAAATCAAACAAAGGAAATGCCAAAGCGTGAGGCGAGGGCGCTACAGCTGGTGCACGGAGTAGATCTCAGAGTCAGACGACTCGTCACCCCCCGTGTCCGACTTGTAGCTGCCATTAAACTCCGCATCCATGAGGCTGGATACATAATTAACAGCGTTCTTGTACTCGTCAGCCTCCTCATCTTCCTCGTCATCAACTGAGCCCGAGTTTGAGTCCGTGTCGTCGTGTCGGCAATGGAAGCCGCGGCCGCCGTGGTTGCAAAACTGCGCGCATCGTCCCAGCAGGCGCCGCTGCAGCTGCTGCTGCTGGCGCGGGTGCCGGCCGACACAGCGGCAGCCGCCGCCGCCGAGCCCCGGCCTGCGGTGTACTCGCCGCTGATGCCGCTGCCAGCGCTGCTGAACCCCACCGTGGCGGCGTCCTTGTCGTCCAGATCGCCCACCGAGCCGTCCAGACCAGCCGCTCGCTGCATGTCGGACAGGGACACGGCCTCCACCTGGGGACGGGTGGTGGGCGGAGTAGCTGTTGCTGTGGGCGACGCAGTGGGGAACTGGGAATGGCCTGGGGATCTGGATGGTGCAATGGGGATCTGGTATATTGATGCAAGTGAGGATCTGGGATATTGGTGCAAGTGAGGATCTAGGATATTGGTGCAGTGGGGATCTGGGATATTGGTGCAGTGGGGATCTGGGATATTGGTGCAGTGGAGATCTGGGATATTTGTGCAGTGGGGATCTGGGATATTGGTGCAGTGGGGATCTGGGATATTGGTGCAGTGAGGATCTGGGATATTGATGCAAGTGGGGATCTGGGATATTGGTGCAGTGGGGATCTGGGATATTTGTGCAGTGGGGATCTGGGATATTGGTGCAGTGGGGATCTGGGATATTGGTGCAGTGGGGATCTGGGATATTGGTGCAGTGAGGATCTGGGATATTGATGCAAGTGGGGATCTGGGATATTGGTGCAGTGAGGATCTGGGATATTGGCGCAGTGGGGATCTGGGATGCTTGAGATATCATTGGCATCCGGCAAGCCCTCAGGCCTCACCTTCAGACGAACAGCAAACTGACGCAACTCATTGCGCAGGGCATCAAGCGCAGTCATCTGGTTGCCATAGTAACGCAGCTGGTTCAGTCGCGAGTTCACACTGAGCTTGGCCGGTGGGGCATGAGGTGTTGCTGTTGTTTTTGGCCGCTGCGAACTGGATTGCCGGAGTCGCTTTGGCCACATGAACTGGCAGGCTGCAGTTTTGACAATAGGTGACTACTGTTAAAACCGGAACTGCTACGGAAAAGTTTTTGTTTAAAATTGCCAGAGGGAAGTTTGATAATAAAATCGGACCCGGTCTTTACTCATAGACCCACATTTATTTAGTCTACTTGAGTCTGTAGAAGTTAACACGACTTTTGGACGACTTTCTCGCGACTTCTATGATTCTGCAATTCACGTGATGCGCTCTCAACAGTCACCTCACTGTCATATTTGTCGTTTGAGTCAGTAAAAAGTCACAAGGGTCGCTAGAGTCACAATTGAGTTATTTGCAATCACTAGCAATTGTTGTCATGGTAACGCTTTTAACAGGCAGATTCATCTACTCCAGACTGCTGCTAGGGTGGTGTGGCTCTTGGGTTTAGCTTATTTGCACTTTAACTCCAGTGTCCTGATTGACACCCAACAGATTCCACCCATTTAGCCAGGCTAAACAGAACTCTCGCATGACAACAATTGTGTCTACTTGTTCCCTAGAAAAACTCTAAAACATTCATATAGTGTAAATCTATCTATATTCTGATATGCTAAAAAGATGTATAAAAAATAAATAGCAACTTAATTTCTGAATTATTAAGAAAATAAAGGTCATTCCACAAGAAATAAACACTTTCAAAAATAGAAATTATCAGTTTACACAAACTAATAGCTATTAAAAAACAAATTAATTATAAGATAAAAAAACAACAAAGATCTTTTCTATTGAAAGCATTAGGTTTTATTTCCATGGGATTATATAGAAGAAAGTTACAATCACTTAAAAATGTGTTTAGTGCCAATGCACAATGTTATAACCACACACTTGTCAAAACTTTTTGACTGTAAAAAGCTAATAGCTAAACAATTGATTAAGTTTTTAACTGTTTAACAACATTTAGTCAAGTTTTGATTAATTTTATGGTCTATCTCTAAAAATTTCAGACATTGTTTCAAAAATGAAAATTTATATACTTCTATTATTATATACAAATGCAAAGTTTTTCATTATAAAATTTAAAAAATGAATGATTTACATAATTGATATTTGAAACTTAAAATAATATATACAATAAAAATGTTTCTATACATATGATCCCATAAAATGACTCAGAACTAGAAGCTACTTAAACTATTTAAACAAATATATACTAGAGTGAGGCACTATTTACATTCTTTTAATTTTTCAATAATTAGTCTATATTTCTTATTGCTTTTAAACCACAATAATTGTATAATATATGAGTATTAAGATTATAATAAGCCTTAGTATAAATTTGAAAATAGTTAGAATTGCTAAGATAAGCTGAAAATAGTATGAATATGAACTATATATTTATTTAGTTCAAATAGTCTACCATTGGTATACTATATATCAGTAGCTTAGCCTTCAAGCAAAATTAAACAGACTTAATTTTGTCTGTTTTATGTTTTATAATGCAAAAAGTACATGTAGTGTATAGAGAACATGTAGAACAGCTATACATATACATTTAGTTTGGATTGATCAATGGGTTTGGGCCTGGCTCCTCATATGAAAGGTTTTCCTCTCCACGTGGAGCACCAGACCACTGGTGTGATGAACCACTGCTTGCAGCATGTGTCTGTGCCGTGGCATGTCAGGTCCACTGATACGTCAGCAGACACAGTCAGCATTATATCTCAGTTTTCAATATGTTGACAATGTTTGAACCCACCTCTTTCTGTGCTTTCAACAGACGAGAAAAAGAGGCTGAGTTAGCCAGAATTGCCAAACAAGCTCAGGTGTTTTTGGCTGCTATGGTGAACAATGTGTCTCCACAACAGATAAAAAAGCACAAAGAAATCTCTCCATTTCAGCATTCAGAATGTGCCATGAAGCTCACAGATGTTCAATTGAAAAGATCTTTTTGGTGTAAAGTCTACTCAGATGTTATACTGCAAAAATGCTGTTAATTTAATTTTAAAAAGATTTTCTTTGCTATAGTATACATTTGATTTTTTGTTGATTTAGTTTCCTTGAATTGAATGGGGAACTAAAAATCTGGTCATCTTTTTGGGGATCTCGGGATTAGACTTTGCTAAAAATTCAAATTATAAACAATTCTAGAGCAATTTACCTTAAATAAAATGTCATAAATACAAAAAAGTGTTTTTTGCATAAAAAGGCCATTAAATATTTACTTTTATAAAACTAATGGCCAAGCAAAGTTATGTTGTTATACTGCACTTAAACTGTAAGTTATTAACTATAAACCAAATTATTCCTATAGTATATGTAGAAGATAGGGCAGCTATCTTATCAGTGTGCCATGCGGATAAGCAGAAAATTATCCCCATAGTACTGTTGAAATAAGACAGAAATTATTCTTACAGTACTGTGGGGATAGGCCTAAGCATTGCCATTATTTTTTACTGATTTTAACTCTAGTTTTTAGACAAGTGTGATGTTTTTTATAAATAAACAAATGCCAATTCACTTGCAAAACCAGAATTTTTTGTGCTTTTAATATGATATTCCTAGGCCCCTAACACTTGTAAGCACTTTAACCATTTTTTCTTAAAAAATAAACTCTGTCTTTACTCATTTAAAAAAATCAACTACAAAAAAGGAAAAGGTTTTGAGAATGATCAAATCAAGCAAATTATAAACAATAAAAAAATGACAACTGCCTTAACAATTAAAATTTATAAAATCTAAGATATATAATGCAATATGATATTAAATAGGCCTATTTAAAAAGAAATTTTAGGACTGACTTCTATATTCTTTAACTATTACTTTAGAGTTTAGACTAGCCCCTAGCCTAGTATAACTTTTTTGATGGATGATATAATATAATAATAATAATAGAATTAGATTAGCTCAGTTGAATAATTAAGACTCTATTGCTTCAATTAATCAATTAAGCTTAATAAAATATAAATTCAATTATTAAACTTAGGGCAAACAGTTTATTTGCTGATATGACTAATTAGTAGGCCCTAATAGAAAGAGGAGCAACCTAAAAAATTGTTTTTCAATTTTTTCTAGCTAATAACTCTAGCAAGCAAAAATGTATCAAAAAAGGAAAATAAAACGAACAAATAATTTCATTTGAAGCCTTAGGCTTTGTATATGAAATCAAATGAAAGAAAAAATGAAAATATAATTTATACAAGTGGAAAAAAATTCTATGCTTTGAAACAAATAAATATACAAGATAAAAAAATATTCTCTGCTCTGAAATAAATAAAAACACACTCCATATTTTTACACAAAAAATATATTGCATTTAACAAGTGCTAGGGCCTATTTTTGTGTTACAATTTAAAATGATGACAACACGCGCGATCCAGACAAAACCAAAATTTTAATTTTAAAACTGTGGCAGGCGAGGGTAGACTTTAAAACCCTCCAGGCGAGCAGGCGAGCAGACCACTTGTCCGCCCCACCCGATGTATCTCACTGTGCGAAATTACTCACTCGGTATTTGCGCCATCCTGACGTCATCTAAATTTTAACTCTTAATGTAACCTTCCTTCCCACTGCCTGTAGTAGTAAGAGTAGTAAGAGAATTTGGCTCAGGCAATTAGCCTGTTTGGCCAATATATTATAGAGCTATGTATTTGGAATTTTCGAATATAGAAGTTTATAAAGACGATTTGACGACGATTTGCTGAGTTATTGTAAAAGATAAAGTATTTGAAAGCGCGCCAGAATTTTTACGGTATTTTTAGACGAAAAGTGACGACTAACAACTAACAACGAGTATAAATATTAATACAAAAATGAGTACAAATTACGAGGTATAGCTTTAATTGCGAGATTACTTTGGTAAGCGAGTTTGTAAAAAAAAAAGATGTAGTATTTTTGAAAGCGCGTGATATTTCAAAGCGTGAAAAACGAACATAAACAATACTTCGAAAGAATTTTACGTTTAACGAATAACGACGATTTAAATATAGGAAATTAAAAAAGACAGTAAATGAATAAACAACTGAAAAGCGGATTTGTTACACTGCTGATGTATCTGATTCAGTTTGTTTAACTGTTTTAGCTATTCATGACTTCATATATTTTAGCTACACCAGTGAGCTCTTTTCTGACTCTTTTTTCATTTGTAGCATATCCTATCTTGTGTATTTGATTGCTATTTAAGAGTTATTGACAGAAGTATTTTTTCCTGATCTCTTCAGTTTGTGGACATTCGGTCAAGTAGTGTAGAATGTCAGAACCATTTCGCGCTCCACACATTTTACATGGTTCTTGAGAAAAAAAGTTGGGTGTAATCTCGCATTTCAGTTTTAGGAGGGTTGTTAAGAATTTTTTGTTTCTAAATGTACATGGAAAGAAATCTGAAAGGTCGGGCCTGCAGATTTTTTTGTAGAGATAGGCGTTTTTGTAGAGTTTAATATGTTGCTGATTCTCTAGCTTTTGGCTAAGTTCTCTTTCTCTGTGTATCTTGAGGTGCTTTTTCACTAGGTATTTCTCGTTATTAAAGCTTTGGGAAAGTTTATCTTCAGTTAGTGCTTTTAGGTCTATACTTTCTAGTTTCTTTAGTACATTCATTTTCCATGGATTTTTTTGGCCGGTGTTTGAGTAGAAAATTTCTAGAGTCGTTTGGCAGAGTTTTTTGTGTCTAATCTTCAGCCAGTAGATGAGGTAGGTTTTAGCGATTCGTTGAGAGATTGGAGTAAGCTCAAGTTCTGATGATACCACACTGTTGCTAGCAAATTTTGGTAGATTGAGGAGATATTTGTAGAATTTCAGCTGAATATTATCAATAGCTTTTGTATCAGACATGGTAGCCAGAGGGCCCCAGAGCTCACAACCGTAAGTGATAACGGGGGTAACAAGCGCGTCAAATAGTCTGCGAATGAGTGTGATGTCTAGGGACGTATTCTTTACCCTATGGAGTAGGGAAAACATGGCTGTATATCCCTGCTTAGTTTGGTGTTCAATACATTTTTTAAAGCTGTTTTTTGGTTCAAAAATATAATTCCCAGGTATTTAAATTCATTTACTTCCTCTATTTCTTGGTTGTCGTAGTATATTTTTGTAGCAATGCTTTCTGTGTCGTTTTTTTGTCTGGTATTGCCCTGCATGAACTTTGTTTTGCTTGCGTTTACTTTCAAGTAATTTTGTTTGCAGTAATTTTCCATAGTCGTAAATGTGTCTTGAAGTTCGTCTTTGTTTTTAGCTAGAATGGCTTGATCGTCTGCAAAGAGTAGGATGAGTGGGAAAGCAGATCTCGTAAGAGAGCGCCTAGCGCTAGAGAGTTCAAGATATTCAACAATGTCGTCAATATATAGTTCAAAAAGGATGGTAGAGAGAGGGTTGCCTTGAAGAACACCTTTAGATATTGGGATTGGCTGGGTTTCATCATCATCATCATCATTTTTTAGAATGAAGCAGGCATTTTTATGCATGTTCTTGATAAGTTCCGTCATTTGACCTTTAATACCCTGGTTATCCGTTTTGTGCCAAAGGGTTGGTTGATTTAAGCTATCGAAGGCTTTTTCATAGTCAACAAATCCAATAAAGAGTTCTTCTTTGTTGTAGATGGATTGGTTTATAATGTTGTAAAGATTAAAACATTGGTCGATTGTGCTGTGATTGGGCTTGAAACCGTATTGGTATTTTGATATAAGATTGTTTGCGTATGCTAGGTTTTCGAGTCTGGATTTAATAATTTGGCAAAAGAGCTTGCCAAGAATTGGTTGAATGCAGATTCCTCTGTAATTGTTGGGGTCGGCACTGCTGCCTTTGTTTTTATAAATCGGATGAAGTGTATTTGTTATCCAACTAGTTGGGAAGGTTCCTTGTTTGAGTGCTTCGTTGAAAAGTGAGCATAGGAGGTCAGCAAGTTCGTTCTCGAGGTATTTGAGTGTTTCTACATATACTTTATCGTGCCCAGGTGCTTTGTCGGTTTTGAGCTTTTTAATATGTTTTATAACTTCTTCTTTGGTGAATGGGGCATTGAAATCCTCTAAATCAGCCAGAATAGGGTTGTCAAGGTGAAGATTGTATGATAGTCTAATGCTGCTGTCTTGTTCAGTTACAAGATTTTGAAAGTGTATGATAAATTTTTCATCAATTGTTACTCTGTTGTTTGAGGGATTTGGTGTTTTTAATAAGTTCCAAAGTTGTTTTGTATCGTTTTGAATAAAGGCTTGGTTGATCATGTTGTCTGCACAGAGAGTTGTTTCAAATTTCCATGAAGTGAGCTTTTTTCGTATGCTTTTTTGAGTTGTACTTTGCTTGAGAGGTTGTTGGGAGTAGGGAAGGTTTTATATCTTCTGCAGGCATGTCTAGCAGCGTTTCTTAAATCTTTAAGGAAGCGAGGCAGTGTTGAGCATAGTGGGTTCTTTATCTCTACTGTGATGTTGTTTTGAATTTGTCTAACTTTTCTACTTAATTCATTTATAAAAGCTGGGTTTTGTATGTCTAGATTTGTGATTTTGTCATTCATGTTTTTCAGGTCATTTGCGAAGTTATTGATATGTTTTTCTTGTTGCAGGTTGGGTTTATGTGACTTTTTTAGGACTCTATATCTCGTTTTCGAGTTATTGGTTGCTTGTTTAGTTTCTGTGATTTCCTCTGTGAATTCACTTGATAGGGAGAGCACTATTTGGTTGTCGTCGCTAAAGTAGGTGTGGTTCTTTACTTTAAAGTCTTCGAGGTGTTGGAGTAAGCTGGTAGAGACGAAACAGAGATCTATAACAGAGGAACCAGATTTTGAGAGAAAGGTGAATTCACCATTTGTGTCTGATAATGATCTACCATTGATTAGATGCAGGTTGTATGAGTCAGTAATCTGGTTAAGTAGTCTACCATTTTTGCAGGTTTTCTTGTCTTGGCTTTGTCTAGTAAGTGAGATGTTTTTTGCTCTGGTGGTATATATTGAATTTAAATCTATGTATGAGGTATTGTTTATATGAGCATTGAAGTCTCCAATAAGGAAGATGTTTTCTTCGGAGTGGTAAGCATCCAGGAGAATTGTTAACTGTTCCCAATTTTCTTCTTCATAATATTTTGAAGACAGTGGGGGTATATAGGAGTTTATTAAGGTAAAGCTTTTGTTTTTATCCTTTTTGTGTTTAAAATTTAGTGTCAAGAAGTTTTTATAATGTTTGAATGATTCTGTAACATTGTATTGTGTATCTAGTGACTTTTTGTAAGCTGTTAATAATCCACCAGAAGCTCTGCCAATGAATTTACAGCCTTTTTTGTTTGCAGGCTTTTGGTATGTCATGTAGTTTTCAGACAGGTTGTTGATTTTGAGTCGCTTGTTTTCATTTTTTGTGTCTATTATCCAAGTTTCTTGAAGGCAGAGAATATTATTCTTAAAAATTGATTCAGTTTCCAGTAGTTCAAGTTTGGGAATCATCACAGAGTCTTTTATTGTGTAAAGTCCATTGATATTCCAGCTGCTAATAGTAAATTTTTCTTTATCAATTTTTTGGATAATATTAAATTCAAGGAGTTTTGATTTGATATTGTAAGGAATTTTTTTGATCTTTTGAGCATTGTTATTTCTAATAGAAATGAGGTACTCTCTAGTGTATTGTATCCGCTTTTCATTTGCCTGGATAATATTTTGACTATTTTGACCATTAAGTGTTGGGGTATTTAAGTCACAGTTTACAGAGGAAGTTCAGTAGGTTTTAATGAAGGGAACTCCCCTCTTATAGCCAATTCGGATGTTTTTCTCACCATTTTCTTGACGAGTCTTAAGCTCTTTAACAATCTTCTGCTTAAATGCCCGTTCCTTTTCTGTTAAGTCGTTCTCGATCCGAATACGGGAGTAGGCAGAGCCAGTTTCGCGCAGGTTTCTCAGATTACCGAAGAAGGCCGCTTTGTCGCTATCGTTGACCAGCCGAACAACGAGGGGCCTTGGTCGATTGCTGAGAGGTTGTTCGCGACCGATCCGCCTGGTGGCGACAATTGGGACAGTTGCGGGGGACACTTTGAGCCCATCCTGCATAAAGTCCTCGAGCTTAGCGTCTTCTTGGAGTCCAAAAACTATGATGTTATTCTTCTTTATACCGCGCTGCCTGACTTCCTCCACGATTTCATCAAAGCTGATGTCGTAGGTGACAGTTTGCTTCCCGCTCTCAATCGACTCTAGCTCTTCTATGCGTTCTTCGAGGGCCGTCAGCTTGACTTTGAGGTCTTTAAGCAGCTCCACGCTGTTAAGTAGCGCGCGGGCATGGGTCTTGCAATCTCGGCAAGTCCATATGAGACCATTATCGCTAGGGCCATTTGCGATGGCGGTGAAAATTGGCTTTGCTAGGCCGGAGCAGGACTGGTGGCACCAGCGGTGACAGCTTTCGCATTGAATGCCTTCGTGCACTTCGTCGTTGCAGGCTAGGCAGCTGCCATCAACAGTCTCTCGCCTTGATTTCGCGTTCGGTGGAAGGGAGATGCCTGTTGGGGATGCTTCTTGTTCCCCAACGTTGTTCTTTCGTTTGCCTTTTTGTGACATTATACGATTATAATTTAATTAGCCTCGGCTTTGTATGGTTGGGTACCTCCTGTACCTCCTCCAGTTTTTCGTTTGTTTTCCCGCGGTCCACCCGGTGTTTTGTCGTTACCGCTCAGTGTACCGCCCCCTTTTTCCGCTGTGTGTCTCTCCTGTCTCACCTGGGGTAACCCCCTTTCCTCCCGGTGGCTCATGAGAGTGTATTTAAGAGTCTGCGCCCCTCCTCTCCCGGCTAGACTCTCGTTTGGACCCTACCCCGACCGTTAGGACCCTGTAAGCCCAGCATCCCGACCCGACCAGCTCCTCGTCCAACCCATCAATTTAAGTTGCTACAATTTGAGAATAGTGAACTTGCTTATAATTGCGGCTCGAATTCGTGTTGGTAAAATAATAATATTTATTCAGTGCCAATTGCCAATAGGGGAGCCAATCGCCAGCTGCCAATTTAATCTTGTGTTGAAACGGTGTCTTAGCCTTCGTGACCTCGGAAGCTTTATTTGACCCTTAGCGGTCTCAAGAGAAGTCCTAGAGAAAACTCGAGCTAGTTTTGAGCTTTAGAGCTTTTCCCGCGTATAATCGCGGTGGTGGCAGCGAACTACTATTATCAGTAACAATCTCGACAAATTTGCTTATCTTAAAGTTTCCCGTATCGGCTACGAATTTCTGCATTCGGCATTCTGATCGTCGACAAAACTAGACCGCTCAGCCACGACCACAGCTACCCTCCCCCTGAGCCTGAGGAACTCAGCAGCCGGAGCTCCCCGTCATCTGCAAGCCGAGATCTTCGCTTAAGTTTGTTTGAATCGTCGAAACCGCACCGATTTGAACGGCTGAAACAAACGAATTAAACGGAACCCACCAGGTCCAAACCGCCAAAGCCCCCGACCTCAAAACCCACATGGTTGTATTTTTCTCTGAAAGTTATTAAGAACAAAGTAAAATGAAGTGAAAGCCAAAAAACTTAATGTCTAGTTAATTGTTAGAAAAAACTTTTATAATTATTTAACGCTTAAAAGCTTCCAGAGTTTGAAGAAGCATATATAGCAATTACTAGCAATCTAGTGCCCCCTTTCGGGAGAAAAATTTTATGAGAATCCTTTAAAATGAAAGCACGTTCGCTTGAAAGCATTACTTTTCGGTTTTATACGCAGCGTTGGTGGCAGAGAACTTTTCATTGCCTTAAACTCTGACTTCCGATGAACCCTCAATTAGCAAAGCGATATATACTTGCACTAAATGACAAGGACCTTGAAAACTATTTAGAGACTATATTAAAGGTAAAAAACGACTTTCTTGGTAGTTCAAAGCAGCTTCAGTGCTTGTTTTATTACTACCAAGAAGATAGTTCGCCTTTTCTGCATTGGAAAACATTTGAAAAGTTCCTGAAAAGTGTCGCTTTTGTGAAATGAAATCACACTATTTGCCATAAGCATGCAAAAAGTTTGCAGAGCTTTCTTGAATTTAGACAAGTCATTTTACCTTCTAGAAAAAAGTATATCCGATATTAACTTTTTATTCTCCACCAGCTAGGTGTTCGTCAATTTGCACACGTCAATTTAAAATCCATGGAACTTTTATCCAGAAATGTAGATAACATTTTGTAACATCCGTTATATTCCTTTTTTCCCTATCTAAATCTACGTTAGGCTTCTTTATTTGAAAGAAATACAGATCTGGTTGTGAAACTCAAATAAGAAATATACATGTAAGCAGCTACTTTGCGTCGTACTTGCGACAGATTGTTTCTGGCATCGGGTTGGTTGCGAATCCCGAGTAGTAGTCTCTGCAGTTGATGTCTGACTGAATTCTCTTAGTTGGAAGTCCTTGGGTGTTTGAAAGCCACCTTCGGAACTGAACCACTTTCCGTCTTGGGTGCTGACTTCATTATTTGAGCCTCAGGCAGGCTTGAATATGTGGCTCTGCTTCTGCTACGGCTTTTTTGAAGCTCAGAGCTTTGTGGTTGCCGAGATCGCAGATGGGTCATGCGAGCGCGCTCATCTTTATTCACGAATTTAATACACTTTTTAAGTTCTTTGGAGTGGCCTGTATTTAGGTGAAAATCCGCTAGGTCCTCCGGGCTTTCACCAAAAAGCGATCGCCTGTGCCACTGTCGGAATACATTCGTGCAACGGAAGTGAATAAATTATGAGTATGAAAATTATCTACAGAAGCAGTACCTACGTGTATAGATACAAAATTTAACTGACACGAAGAAAGCTTACACCAGGTATTAGAGAAGACATGTAGTATTGATTCGCAGCAAGTCAGCTTTATGCTCAAACATGTATAGCGTATACCGGTAGAATAAAGAGACTGTTATGAGGACTGTTATGAGGAACTAACTAACCCACCGGAGAAGCAGCCAATCAGAGACCAACAATTCTATCACACCCTGGAAAAGAGTTAAAAAACAGCATATAGCAACTATTCTCTTCAACAACTTTTCTTCTCCGAATCCGAGTTCAGACAGATTCAATTCACGATAACATGGCAACCATGCTGGTGCTGTTCATTTTTAACCTGCTGGTCCTGTCCCTGCAGCAGGTCGGGGGTTCGAACCCCGCTTGCGCCAGTCGGTGGCGGTGGCAGTGGACTCAGCTGTGCCCTCCCACTGCAGACCCGACAGCAGCGGAGCTCCTGCAGCTGCCCACCCAGCTCCAGTGCATCCGAGTGTGCACGCTGCGGCTGCCGAAGTGCAAGGCGGCTCACTTCAAAGACTCCGTCTGCTCTCTGGCTGCCGACTTCTCACAGCTGTCGCTTTGGTCGACCTCGGAAGGACTCGGTCAGTGCAGCAGCCTCACGCTGGCCCCCGTCCTGCTGCAGCTCCTCGCCTTCTTCGACTTCAGGGAGTCGCTCGAGAAGGCGGTGGGCAGCGCAAGCATCAGCTCCGAGGCCTTCGACGTGACGAGAGACTCGAGCGGACTGCACTTTGCTGGGAGGATGACGTCATACCTGAAGCTGAGCATCCCGGGAGGTCTCACGGCGCTCATCGATCGCAAAGGAGAGAGAGCAGTGAGCTTCTTCATGAAGGTGCGACGGCCCTACAAGTCCAAGACGGTGTACATGAAGATCACCTCTGAGCTGGATCAGAATTTGTGCGATATTTACGAGACCAACGAAGACTTGATCTTCAGGTACACTCAACTGGGCAAGCGTTTTATCTCGACCTCGAAGTTCATGCAGACGGATGCCGATCCCAGCGGCTTCTTCCTGGGCGTGGCCGCCAGCAACGTCACAGGCGCCTTCGCTTTTCTGAATGGCCGGGTTTACGACTTCGTCAGCTCGACATTCAGCGGACAAGCCGTGGACTCGGTGATCCGGCTGGGCTACTCGTCTTACCGCGACGATGACTGTCTGTCGGGGACCATCGTCTGCTTCGGCATCGCTCAGGGGAAGCTGAGCGCTGAGCAGCTGGCAGGACTGGCCCGCGTATGCGACTGATTGGAAGACAAACTAATTATAAAAACCTTTGCCACGCAGCAGTCGATTTTCTGACTTTATGAAACTTTCTTTGAGACGCGCGTGCGATGCAGCTGGATGAGTGGCATAGTTAACACGCACAGTTCCCGCACTCCCGAGTTGTCGCACAGTCCTGAGGAACATTTTAGCCTTTAATCCGATGGACCTCATTGCGAACTCTAATAACTATATTTGCTGTCAAACTTTCCGCATCCATCACAGAAGTGTAAGCACATTGACTCGTTACTGCTACCTAAAAGCTTTTGGACTAAAAGCTTTTGGACTGCTACTAAAAGCAAGAATTAACGATCCCGTAACACGATTTCTGTGATTTCTACCTGTCACCAAGAATTAGTAAATTTAGATCTTACCCCATCACTTCAGCCTCACCACAGGACACTTCATCTCAGACCCTGCTCTGAGTGCTCTCCCATCTCACTCCCAGCACCTCCCATCTCACTCCCAGCTCTCCCATCTCACTCCCAGCTTTGAAGTCTCAATCCAAGATCCTGATATCTTGGGAATATTTTTTGCTTTTCTTAATATTTTTCGACGGAAAGCAATTTGACATTGAAGGAGACAGCAGAGGCAAAGCATTCTTGCCAGCTTGCCTTAGCGGAAGGCTCGCTTAAGCCATGAAGCTCGCAAAAGCACGTGTGGAGGTCGTTAACGTCCACATTGAAAAAATATTGATTGCCGTGAAAATTGTTGCTCAAGAGGTGCCAGAAATTCTTGCAGCTTGCCCATTGAGTGGATACGAGTGAATGTATCTACAATAAAGTCAAGTAAAAACTTTATCGTGGCACAAAAGCGTAAACAACATTGCAGGCAGAAAAGCCAGCTTTATACTGAACTGCTTTATTATCGATCGCCTGACTCACCCTAATCTCCACCCCGCGCTAGCAAAGTACATTCAACGAGAGTGAGAGACAAAAAACTTAAACCCAGCACCCGCCCCCGACGCGCACGCAGGCCAAGTTACCACAGTAACAAATGTTACTTCGCGCCCAAGCTTGGTTCTGTACGATCGCTTAAAAGCCCAAAGGCCTGCAGAGCAGTCAGTCTATGGACAAATTTCTTTTTTGCTGAATCGGGTGCACACCCTAAAAGCCCAGAAGTAAAGTATACCACAGAGTTCTTCTGCTAGCTCCTGTTCAAACCTTCCTACCCACAAATGGCTTCTACGCGCCCGAAAAGGACAGCTAAAAGTGACGCCTTGCGCATACTGGGATTGGATTCCGATTCGGAAGACGCTTCATCAAGCGATGACTGGCCGTTCCAGAAACGGAGCCAGACAGCATGAATCCAGAATTTGATCAGAGCCAAGATGAGGCGACCGCGGAATGGGCTGAAGTAGCCCCTGGAAATGACAACTCGTTTGACCACGACGGGGTGCCGGAATTCCGAGGGTTTTTGACCATCAATCCAAGCATCGATCTACCAGAAAATTCAGACGAGGGTATGAGAGAATTTTTATCTATCTTACTGACTGAAGAGTTTCTCACCAGTCTTGTCACATGGATCGATGAGCGAATGTGGTTGGCAGTGAGGGAGTTCCAGCAGGAGAGTGCAGAAACTGGCGAGGAAGAGTTGCCTGTTGGAGTGTCTGCTCTTAAACCATGCTGTGTGGCCGAGATGAAAAAGTTTCTGGGCATGGTGCTCTTCATGGGCATCAACAGCAAGCCGACCATACGCCACTACTGGTCCACAGACGTCATGTATCGGAATCCATACTTTCGCAAGCCGAGAGCCTTCCCCGTTGGCGATTTCTTCAACTACTGGCCCACTTCCGGTGCTACGACTGCCGAGAGTTCAATATCAACGACCCACTGTGTAAAGTAAGGCCTTTTCTGGACTTGATTAGCCGAATTTGTCGCGAAACCTACCGACCAGAGCAGGATGTCGCCATCGAGGAGACGCTGATTCTGTATAAGGGAGACTATTGCTGAAGCAGTATATTCCAAGCAGGAATTGGCGAAGTATACGGCATCAAACTTTATTGCCGACTGAGTCCACGACGGGAAACCTGTGGAATTTCCTACTGCATTCTGTTGAGGCCGAACACGCAACCTTCGGTGCTGGTCTCCAATGCGATGAGCTCTCCATGAGCGAACGAGTCGTTGTTGAGCTTAGCCGCGAACTGCTGGGTGAAGGATATCACAAATTCACGGACAGTTGGTTTACGTCACACAGATTGGCCATCTAATTGTTCAACAAAACGACTGCTCACCGGAACTGTTCGAAAGGATCGTGGTATCCCGAGAGAATTGCAAGAAAAATTAGTGGTTGCTCCGGGTCGGGGCTTCATGAGGTGCGATCAGACACTCGCTATCAAGCTAGCTGACAGAAGGCCTCGGGAACAAAGGTTGTCTACCTTCTGGACACAAGCATGCCTGCCGCTTGCACCTGATGTTCGCAGAATTCTTCGCGGTGGTCAAGTTGAACAAATTCCGAAGCCAACGGCTGTCATCCAGTACAATCGCAACATGGGCGGTGTTGATCGACTCGGTGCGTCCGTGCATCTCTACCATTCAAATTGTAAGTCCTACAAATGGTTCCAGAAATTCGCGTTTCACCTGATTCTCACGCTTGGACGAAACTCTTGGACGCTGTACAAGAAATTTGGTGGGACAGCCAATTTTTTAAATTTCCTAGAGAATAGCATCAAGACGCTGATCCGCGACTCAAGACAGGGACGCGCTCGGCCACCGACTCAGGTTCCAGCCCGGATGCAGGCCAACCATCCAATTAATTCGCCAATTGAGTCTCCCAGTAACGGAAGCCCAAGCAAACGATGCCGAATGTGCTCTTTGAAACCTGACCTTCCAGCTAAGAAGACAGTATTTTGCTGCAGTCAATGTCCCGGAAATCCTGGTCTCTGTCCAGATCCATGCTTCAGGATCTGGCACGAGACACTTTGAGGTCCCTGCATTCCTGCAGTCCTGCATTGGCGTCTCCTAACTTGAAACCTGCTACACTTTATTTCTTTTCATGTCCTTGTTTTGTTTGGAACCATGCATTTGTGCATCACATCATATTTTCACTTTACACGCTTATTTCACCTTTAACATTTGAGTGAAAACATAATGGAAATGCATAATAGACTTCTTTAAATCAGTCATGACCTGCACAGCAGGTCATACTGGGCACTTGCTTTAGTGATTGGGAGATGATTTTTGATGCCATAGACATTTATCAATCTCTGGGCTTTTGGGCCGTTTCGGCATGTCCTGCGGTGCAGGCCTTTGGCTTCCAAATGGTTAATTTCTGATAATTCCCTCGCTCTGGCCCCAGCTTTCTCAACGATGTTAAGTGGCTTTGGCAGCGCCATTAAAAATTAATAAGTTCCCGTTTGCAACTTCCCGTGACAGATGCGCTTCAGGAGCAGCCCTAGCTCAGATGAGCACTCATATTTGGCTGCCCAACAACAATATTTTTGCAGAAATTTGTGTTGGAGCGAGAGATTCCGTAAATAAAGGGGAGGGGATGGGGAGGAACCCATTCCGCCGACTCCTCTGAGCAGGCACACAAGCGTGCGGATACGTACGCAGTCATACGCACAGGCACACACTCACACAGGAGTGTACAGCGGCCCTGACTTTATCTATCTTTAGGCATTTAAACTTCACTGTGCCTTTGGGGTTGGCCCTCAAGGGCGTTGATTGCACGAGCAGAGCCAAGCCGAGATTCCGATTTAGCCCCAAATTAATGTGGCTGCACTTGGAATCGTGCATGAGCCGCGGGCACGTAAGAGCGCCGCGCTGGACCACTGGGCTACGGCCCCTAGGTTCGCTACTTGTATCAGCAATGAACATACTTTTAATAAGTGCTGAAACTTGCCCTCATTATAAATAAATAAATAAAAATACATAAATAAATACAAAATAAAGGAATATCGTCAAGATCAAGCATCGATGATCGTTGCTAACTTGATTCTATCGTTTGTCACGAGCTCTTCCGATCATGCATAGGGTGACACAGTTGTCATCTCATCGACTGACCCGCAGGAGAAGAAGGCAGGAGAAGAGTCAGGCAGGAGAAGAAAAGAATAATTAGGAGAGAGGGCGGCTGAGTGCTGCTAAGAAGTTGAGAAGCAGCAGGAGATCTCAGTCTGGTACACAGAAGACAAAATACGTTGCCTTTTGTTCATTTTTTCTATTACCTCTCACGGCTCTCAGCGTCCCTGACGTTTTTCTCTCGCTCGCTATTGTCGCATCCCAGACATTCATTCCTAGATGATTTCCAAAAACCGTGCCAGACTTCAGTGCTTCTTCTACACTCGCGATAAGTGTTTTTGTCCTCATAATTTATTCAACAGTGAGCAGATGGGAGTGAGACGTCCCTGGTTTCTGCTGCTACTCGCTCATCCGCAAGTTTCGCTCGCACTTCAGTTTAATCTCTTTAGCCATAGATAGATAGATAGATAGATAGATAGATAGATAGATAGATAGATAGATAGATAGATAGATAGATAGATAGATAGATAGATAGATAGATAGATAGATAGATAGATAGATAGATAGATAGATAGATAGATAGATAGATAGATAGATAGATAGATAGATAGATAGATAGATAGATAGATAGATAGATAGATAGATAGATAGATAGATAGATAGATAGATAGATAGATAGATAGATAGATAGATAGATAGATAGATAGATAGATAGATAGATAGATAGATAGATAGATAGATAGATAGATAGATAGATAGATAGATAGATAGATAGATAGATAGATAGATAGATAGATAGATAGATAGATAGATAGATAGATAGATAGATAGATAGATAGATAGATAGATAGATAGATAGATAGATAGATAGATAGATAGATAGATAGATAGATAGATAGATAGATAGATAGATAGATAGATAGATAGATAGATAGATAGATAGATAGATAGATAGATAGATAGATAGATAGATAGATAGATAGATAGATAGATAGATAGATAGATAGATAGATAGATAGATAGATAGATAGATAGATAGATAGATAGATAGATAGATAGATAGATAGATAGATAGATAGATAGATAGATAGATAGATAGATAGATAGATAGATAGATAGATAGATAGATAGATAGATAGATAGATAGATAGATAGATAGATAGATAGATAGATAGATAGATAGATAGATAGATAGATAGATAGATAGATAGATAGATAGATAGATAGATAGATAGATAGATAGATACGCAAATAAAGCACGCAATTCAACGCTGTTCACTGAATTGAAACAATCGAGACTTCAAACTGCATAGCAGAGCATTAAAGGCAGAATTTATAGTGAGGAATTACAATGGGACAATGTGGCCAGAGGATCCGGCGCAGTCACGCCCGTCACATCGCGCTCGGGCCGCCCCTGCCCGACTGCCGGCGGAAGTCGAACATCAGCATGCCGCCACCCTTGCGCTTGCCGGAGTCCGCCGCGAAGCCGGCGCCACCGAGCGAGCCACCAAACGGGACGCCCATGTCGGCGCTGAGCCGCAGCGGACAGCCGCAGGCGTTCGGGTGGCCTCCGTTGCCGTCGGAGCCGAAGGTCACGCAGCCGGACACGCTGGACATCATACGCAGTTTCGGCCGGCCGCGCATCGCTAGCCGGTGCCGCTTGGCCGCAGCCACCCGCAGCTGCTTTCGATGGTAGGCTGCGAAGCTGACGCACAGCAGGGCGAAGCAGGCGGCCACAACCAGCAGGTGCGCCGCCCAAACTGGCCACCCGGTCCCGACAGCCAGCGCGCTGGAAGTCTTCGGCATCTGGTGCAGCTGAAGCTGCAGAGGCTGCGGCTGCGGCGTGGTCGACTGCGGCTGCGGCGAGCCGGCAGAAGTTTCGATCGCGGGCATCCAGGATTCGTCGAGTCAAAGTGCACTCGCATAGTAGCTCTGAATGCCTCTGGTCTGTGTCCGGTTCTGCTGATCTTTGGCCGTCTTTTATGGGTTCTGGCCGAGTGGCCCTCGCTGACCGGCTGTCTGAAGGCTTAACTGGGGGCGGCCGGCCGGGCGCAGAATTCGGAATTCGGGAAAGCACTTGCCGCCTCGGCAGAGGCTTCGGCAACCTCCCTGCCTCTCTAGTGCCCCCAGCCCCGCTGTCCGAATTCCTAACTGCCCCATCGAGTCTCGGAAACACTGGAAACTGGAAACTGCCCTCCCCTTCGGCGCGACGGCTGCAGTACTTTCACTCGTCCAAATTTAGCTCACTGAAAAGTTATCTTTGCATCTCCTCCGTGCGCCCCCTTCTCTCTCTCCCTAAATCTTTCTTTTGCGATTGAATAGCCGCGCGAACTCCGCTAGTCAATCCACTGCCGCCCATCTCTCGCCTGTCCCGCTGCCGGATGAGGCTTCCGTGTCTTGGCGAAAATGAAATGGCCGAACTTCCGTATGGTTAGTGCGAGCCCCTGTTCGGCCTACTTGATTTCCAATCGCTGGTTGGCAAGGGAGGCAGCGGCTGCTGGTTAGTCTGTCAGTAAACGAATGGAAAAGTAAACGCAGAGGGTAAAATTGAACCTACGCTCGTAGACCGATGCCTTCTACCTCTGACTCCGTGTGCTTGAGAAACAGGCCTGCATCTGCATGCCAGGCTTGAAGGCTGATTTCAATCGATCGAAGTGTTGTCGCTTGTTCCGAGGCCTTTTGAAAAATTCCTAAGCAAGTCTTGACAGAGCACAGTTCCAGAACAGAGCACACAGTTCCAGAACAGAGTACACAGTTCCAGAACAGAGCACACAGTTCCAGAACAGAGCACACAGTTCCAGAACAGAGTACACAGTTCCAGAACAGAGCACACAGTTCCAGAACAGAGTACACAGTTCCAGAACAGAGCACACAGTTTCAGAACAGAGCACACAGTTCCAGAACAGAGTACACAGTTCCAGAACAGAGCACACAGTTCCAGAACAGAGCACACAGTTCCAGAACAGAGCACACAGTTCCAGAACAGAGCACACAGTTCCAGAACAGAGCACACAGTTCCAGAACAGAGCACACAGTTTCAGAACAGAGCACACAGTTCCAGAACAGAGCACACAGTTCCAGAACAGAGTACACAGTTCCAGAACAGAGCACACAGTTCCAGAACAGAGTACACAGTTCCAGAACAGAGCACACAGTTCCAGAACAGAGTACACAGTTCCAGAACAGAGCACACAGTTCCAGAACAGAGCACACAGTTCCAGAACAGAGTACACAGTTCCAGAACAGAGCACACAGTTCCAGAACAGAGCACACAGTTCCAGAACAGAGCACACAGTTCCAGAACAGAGCACACAGTTCCAGAACAGAGTACACAGTTCCAGAACAGAGCACACAGTTCCAGAACAGAGCACACAGTTCCAGAACAGAGCACACAGTTCCAGAACAGAGCACACAGTTCCAGAACAGAGTACACAGTTCCAGAACAGAGCACACAGTTCCAGAACAGAGCACACAGTTCCAGAACAGAGCACACAGTTCCAGAACAGAGTACACAGTTTCAGAACAGAGCACACAGTTCCAGAACAGAGCACACAGTTTCAGAACAGAGCACACAGTTCCAGAACAGAGCACACAGTTCCAGAACAGAGCACACAGTTCCAGAACAGAGCACACAGTTCCAGAACAGAGCACACAGTTCCAGAACAGAGCACACAGTTCCAGAACAGAGCACACAGTTCCAGAACAGAGCACACAGTTCCAGAACAGAGCACACAGTTCCAGAACAGAGCACACAGTTCCAGAACAGAGCACACAGTTCCAGAACAGAGCACACAGTTCCAGAACAGAGCACACAGTTCCAGAACAGAGCACACAGTTCCAGAACAGAGCACACAGTTCCAGAACAGAGCACACAGTTCCAGAACAGAGCACACAGTTCCAGAACAGAGCACACAGTTCCAGAACAGAGCACACAGTTCCAGAACAGAGCACACAGTTCCAGAACAGAGCACACAGTTCCAGAACAGAGCACACAGTTCCAGAACAGTGCACACAGTTCCAGAACAGAGCACACAGTTCCAGAACAGAGCACACAGTTCCAGAACAGTGCACATAGTTCCAGAACAGAGCACACAGTTCCAGAACAGAGCACACAGTTCCAGAACAGAGCACACAGTTTCAGATCTGGACCAAGCAAACTGCAAGGCTCCAATCCATTCCTAGTTCTGGAATCGGAACTTTGAAAAGCCTAATAGAGATTCGATTACTGACAGACCCACTTACAACTTGCCTGAAGTCTAGTCTAGGCTTTTTGGATTCCAGATTATTTGGAACCTAAACGCTTTTTGCACAGATCTGGGCCAGAACTGTGTCAGGGCCTTGAGCCAGACAGACCATCCCAGACAGTGGCGGCCTTGGCCCCAGAGGGTGAAGCTGGAACAGTTCTGTGACTGACCAGCAGGCATGCTTGACGCATTAGTCATCAGTCTGCGCGGCAATCTCTGTATTCAGTGGCTGCAGCGAATGGAAGGGGAGCCTGGGGAGGGGGGGGGGGGGAGGCTGCATCTGTAGAGGCGCAGGACACTCCTCTCTGCCTCTTTCTTAACCTTTTATGCTTCGGCTTGCATGGGGTTCGGCTGCCTGATTCACAGCCACAGCAGAGGCTACAGTCGCTTGCGTGCGTCCGCGAATTCGTTCGTTCAGATACTGCAAGCTTTATGTTGCATATTAGTGAGATTCAGGTTCGAGTTGGTAAGTTTTTCGAGAGCTTTTGTGCTTCAGTTGGTATGGTCTTCAAAAACTATTGGTATTGAAAGTGCCTTGATAGCTTTTGTGCTATTCGTTGCAGTTAATTGTTCGTCTGCTCTGATCTGCTCTTCGAGAGCAGCAGCTTGTCAAAGCAGTTGGGTCAATATATTGATGTTCAAATGCACTATTTTGCTGTGTTCTAGTTTTGCAGTTTAAGAGAAGCCATGAGCCATCTGAATAGAAGATTGTATTCTATATTTAAATCCATATTAACATTTTTATTTTTAATTTCAAGATCATTCGTAAAACATACCCGAAAACAAATTGTGCACAATAATGTCCAAGTTATTCTACTTACGAATTTCTTCATCAAGTAGTTTAGGTTAGTGGCGAAAAATAATTTTAGTGTATTGCATTCGAGCGTTTGCTCTGCTGTTTACTGTCACTGATTCAGTTAGGAGCTGCGCAATTTCGATGCGCAGAAGCAGGGACTCCTAGATCTCAGCTAGACTTGGACTGGAAACTAGGGCGAAAAAGCCAGGGACTCCTAGATCTCCGCTGGACTGGGACTGGAAACTAGGCGGGAAAGCCAGGGACTCCTAGATCTCAGCTAGACTTGGACTGGAAACTAGGGCGAAAAAGCCAGGGACTCCTAGATCTCCGCTGGACTGGGACTGGAAACTAGGCGGGAAAGCCAGGGACTCCTAGATCTCCGCTGGACTGGGACTGGAAACTAGGCGGGAAAGCCAGGGACTCCTAGATCTCCACTGGACTGGGACTGAAAACTAGGCGGGAAAGCCAGGGACTCCTAGATCTCCGCTGGACTGGGACTGGAAACTAGGCGGGAAAGCCAGGGACTCCTAGATCTCCGCTGGACTGGGACTGGAAACTAGGGCGAAAAAGCCAGGGACTCCTAGATCTCCGCTGGACTGGGACTGGAAACTAGGCGGGAAAGCCAGGGACTCCTAGATCTCCGCTGGACTGGGACTGGAAACTAGGCGGGAAAGCCAGGGACTCCTAGATCTCCGCTGGACTGGGACTGGAAACTAGGCGGGAAAGCCAGGGACTCCTAGATCTCCGCTGGACTGGGACTGGAAACTAGGCGGGAAAGCCAGGGACTCCTAGATCTCCGCTGGACTGGGACTGGAAACTAGGCGGGAAAGCCAGGGACTCCTAGATCTCCGCTGGACTGGGACTGGAAACTAGGCGGGAAAGCCAGGGACTCCTAGATCTCCGCTGGACTGGGACTGGAAACTAGGCGGGAAAGCCAGGGACTCCTAGATCTCCGCTGGACTGGGACTGGAAACTAGGCGGGAAAGCCAGGGACTCCTAGATCTCCGCTGGACTGGGACTGGAAACTAGGCGGGAAAGCCAGGGACTCCTAGGACATCTAGGACGTAAAATAGGGACTGTGACCAGCCAGTATTTCTTACAAAAGCCAAGAATTTTCGAGAATTTTAAAATTGGACTCATGCGAGTTAACGATACATATTTTTTATAATGTACATAATTATTTTAAACGGCGTCTGGATGCTCCCCTGTGGCATCCTCATCCGAGGAATCTGTTCTTTGTTCGCCTAAAGTTTATACGAATATGCCTTAGCAATTAAGTAAATCTTTTACCAAAATTTTGATTTCCTTTGTTCCATGAGACGCTTCCGGTCCAGCAGTAGATGGTGGAATGCTCCATACTATACTGCTATCGCAGCCGCCGCCAACGCAACAGCATTAAAGACCGTTTTGCCTAAGCCCTTGCAGCAAGCATGTCTCATAGTGAGGTGGCCGAGGAAGGGCGTGTTCTCGATTTTGGGTGACGGCACTAACGTTGGGCATTTAGTTATTGCAAGCGAGTAATGCAGCGAAATCCATGCCTAAAAATCACGCAAATCTTCGAGCCCAGCAGACAAGCAGCCAAACAAATTATGCCCGAAACAAGTAAAGCCGAGTTGATTTTCACTAGACTTAGACATGCTTGCCGTTGCTTTAGGTATGCTGTGCTGACATGGAATTTAAATAAAACGAACATTGCTCACTCCTGTTCGGTGGCATTGGACTCCTCATCAGAGTTCGAGATTTGGCATCGCGCAATGTCTTTGGTCGCCACCATCTTGCCTGGCGCCTTTGTACGTACCGTGCCGGCGCTTGGTGCCGGTGTCTTCTTTCGGGTCGCAGTCTGGGTGATCCTCAGTAGCATCGTCTTGGTTCGAAGCTTGCTTCTTGCTCCCGGCGACGGAACCCGAACTTGAGTGCGGCAGCCAGGAAATACGGACGCCAAGCTCCACCCGATTGCCTATCCGGTCGCATTCGCCACTCTCAATGACTGCAACGTGAAACTGGCGCGCCAGACGTTGCTCTCTGCGGCTGCAAACACGGAATGCAGTTGAAAGAGCAACATGTAGCGTCCTTGGGTCCCTTTGAACTTGCGCGCAGCCTTCTCTTCGTAAATTCCGTGCTGACCTCAGGACCTCATTGTATTGACCTCATAGCCGTCGCACTCGTATCTAGGATGCAGCGCGATGCAAACTAAGAACTTTACATATGGTTAAAAATACGAACTCTCTCAGCCGTTTCTAAATTTCGGTAACCCTGTATTTATAAAGATTCCCCCAAAACCTCAACTGTTTCTGCTACTGTTACTGATGTTTCTGCTACTGGAAACTACTGTTAGTAGTGTAAAAGTAAATCTATCCGGTTTTTAATTACACCCAAATACACCTCCCCCTCGCTTCAAAATGTGCAAAACCCCTTTTGTACATTATTAATTCGTTTTTTTATTTAAGCACCACAAAAAGTATTATTTCGCAAAAGGCCGTGGCGTGCTGCATAAATATCATATGAACGAATTGGCTAAATAGGAATGTTCGCATATGGGTTCGCAACAAGGACTACTTAGTAGAAGGACACAACACTCGAAATATATGGCAATTTTTTAAAGTTTGCATTGCAGCTAAACTGCTTATAACTCTGGATCAATTGCACTTAAAATGATAATTTTTCGCCAGATTGTTCGAAATTTTGTTTTCTTTTACATGATGCAAAGTTTGACGCTTTACCTACATTGGGAGCGGCGGGCGTACAGTAAAGTAACGGCAATACACCATATTTTGCTTTTCCCCTTGTTATCGATCTCATAAGACCCCTTTCGCTCCCTATAAAATCGCTTAAATCGCTGTGTGCTATGAAGTTTACGATTGGAGTATTTCGCCAAACTCGCATCTAAAGCAAAGCAATGATTCAGCAATAGATCGTTACTGCGCTAAGGAATCTGGCTAACCTGGGCCTCGCAGTTCAAAGCACCAATTTCAGTCCGCTTCATTTATTGGCAACGAAAAACTTGTCGGACTGCTAACAGCCCTAGTATTTTTTTGCTTTTATTTTTGCACCTGCGATTAGCAGACCTCTACTTATGTTATGCAACTGCTAATCTTGCTTAGATTTACTTTCAAATTTAATTTCCGTGTGCTTGATGGTACGTAGAAGGCATGAGGGGGCTTCTGGGACAAAATTTTTCACCTCCTCCATAATCCCATTAAATCCATCCATATTATCCCTGACAGAATCAGAAAAAAAGGGGGGTCGCACTCGCTCCGAAAACGTCCTCCATAATCCACCTAAATCCATCCATATTATCCCCGACAGAATCAGAAAAAAAGGGGGGTCGCACTCGCTCACAAAACATCCTCCATAATCCCATTAAATCCATCCATATTATCCCTGACAGAATCAGAGCATAACAGTAGGACACCTGTTATGCTCACTGACACAGACATAATCCACTGACATCCATCCATAGCATCTTCGAAACAATCAGAAAAAAATATGCATTCTTCTCCCCACATTCAATTCGCAACATGAAACCAGATCCCTAAAACTTTAAACCCCCTAACCCAGGGTCCTTACCCTTTGAAAAAAAAATTAAATTTTCTCTAAAAATGTTTCCAGTTGTTTCTCCAGGTTCTTATTACAAAGCGCACGAGCCTAATTACAAGAGTAAGTACCGATGCAAACTTGAATGCAGCGAGTACATGAGAAAATATTGGCCCGACGTTGATATCAATGTCCCTAATATTAATCTAGCTCTCCAAAGACACTGGTTTCATAAGTATGGAGTAACCTATGTAAAAGATTACGACAGCTACTATAACTTTGTAGAAATCATTAGACAATTGTGATTTCTTACATTCTTTCAATGATCAACGTCAATACAAACTCTTCCCATTAAAATCAACGCCCATCCCATCTTCAGTCTCAAACTGTAGCACAATCTCGTGAATCTCTTTATTACTCAATACAACTCTTTTCACTGGATTTGGTTTCTCTACCACCATCTGTCCTCCAGCAACAGAGTTGGAGATGTTGTACAAAATATTCGTTCGCTTTCCCTTAAATACCCAATCAAGACTGAGATTGCTTCTGATTAGAATATTCAAACCCTTTACAATGTCTGCTATATTGGGTGCTAAGAACAAACCGCGTACACTTTCCCGGGCCATGCTAACGGCCCCCGATGCTTGAGTGACAGTCCGCGCTGTGGATTCTGCCTTATAAACTTTCTTCACGAATCCCAATTCCCTATACCAAGTGTCATCTTTAAACTCAACCTCCGCATCTTTGTGAACTTGCATGACCACTCTCATTACAGTGAGATCATAGGTTAGTTTAACAGGGAACAGTTTCTTCTCTGGCTTACTCATATCAGGTGTCTCAAAATGGCCTCTTTTAGTAAAGACGTTTTCTAGAAAGTTATTGTAGGTATCCACACTTTGCGTGCTCACATGGAATACCACAGGGTCTGCTGCTGCACCTTTCCATTTGTAATAAAACTTATTATTTGCTGCCATCACATTGGGAACGTTTGACCAACCAGTGAAGTCGTTAAGATAGACATGGTAATTAGCGCCTGGATCCAGGCGAATCGCCTGCTCTAATTTTTCAACAAACATCCCGTTTGAGTCATTAATTCGCCCAGTTATTGTAATAGGAATGCTCTCCTTGGAGTGTGAAACAATGTTGTTTAGTCTTTCGGCTATAGCTTCCATTTTTTTTTCACCCACAAAAAAAATATTTAAACTTTACTGGATGAATTGTTGATCATGTTAAGCTTCACCTTCCTCTCAAATGCATAGATAATGTACAAGTCCACGGGTGTTGCGACAGTCCTCTCAATGTTAGTCACGATATTCACAGGGCTGTTATCAGTAGGCATTTGTCTGGCAGACACATCAGCGCCAAACATTGGATATAGAGTTCCATATTGAAGAGCAGTGATAGCAATTCCATTGTTCTCTTTCACAGCCAAGTCGACCAACTCGCTATAAAATTTGCTAATCTTGTTCTGACTGAAATCTCCATTTTGTGGCAGTGCAGGGTAAAGATTATCACTGATTTCATGCTGAATGGACCGCACGTCTCCATGCATGTAGCGTATAATGCTATTTGGGTTTCTCATATTAATAATGATATACCTTGGATTGCTGCATGATCCCTCTTTAATGCAGATGTTTGTTCTAGTTTCGTTTCGCTCATCTCGACACATGTAGGCCGTGTATGCAACATCAATGTCCTTCTCTATTGCCTTAAGATAATCAGCTTTTAGTGCAGTCTTTGGCTCAATGACTTCCAAATACAGCTCGATTCCGGTTAGCTTCACCTCCATCCTTGTGTGGTCCGCCCCAGTCCACAACACTCTACTGCGATCATCTCTAGTCATCTAAAGGTGTAGCTAAAGTTACTAGTCAGTCGATTAAATGTATTACAGAATCCACTCATGAATCTCAATGGTACAAATACATCAACAGACCGATACAGCGGGTTCTTAGCAGCATCATCAGCACCTTGCAATGCATAGTTGTATCTCTTCTTCCTCTTTTTATAGCCACTGTCATTGGTGTCTCCTTCTTTTTCATCTGCAATAAAACCCGCACCACTTCCCAATTGAATAAAATCAGGATTCTCGATCAAACAATGAGCGTCATAGACAATTCCAAAGTTGGCGATTCGCTCCAACTCAGTGCTCCCATTCGATACACTAAACTCCTTGAACATGTACGCCCAAAAGTTACTGATCAGAGCCACATCCGCATCATGCTTGTCAACGTTAGCACGAGCCGCATCCGCACCACCCTTTGTCTTGAATTGAAATGTCATATGGAAGCCGCTCTTAAGACTGTGCACACTAACCAAAGACGAACATCCATTGTATGTAAATGTCAGTGTTTGACCAGGACCAAGATTAGTTTCATTCTGATTTTCCTGACTGGGAACTCTTACCTGAGTCGCTTTGATTGTGCTATCATCACTCAAAATAGGCTTGTTAATTTTGTAGAAAACTGGTGTCAGTGGTCGTTCATTTTTTAACTAAAAATAAAATAAAATAAGAAATGAAGCGAAAAAGTACACAGCAGATATCTGAACTAGAAAAGCTAGCACAAGCAGAGAAACGAGTTACCGGGCTAATAAATAAGGAGCAACAATCCTACAATGAGTTTGTCCAAGCAGCCACAGAGTTTCATAAGCCCGGGTATGGAGAAGCTAAGAAAAATATTGATCAGGTCAAAGAAACTATCGACGACATACAGGAAACCCAAGGCAAAAGGTTTTGGGCAAAATTCCAGAAGCACCACAGATACAGCCGCAACCACAACAATCACAACCACAACAGCAACTAAAAGTGACAGATAACATTTTTGGACCAGTAGAGCGTGTCGAACATGATGGGAAATATGTATTTGGAATAAGTATGTGGAGAAAAAACATTTATAATGAACCAGTGGAATATTATATCGACATAAATAAGGAAAATATTTCTGTTGTCAAAGGCTAGAAGCTATGAAAATTCCTTTCACAGACGCCTTACTGACTTTTATGACCAAGAACCAAGAGAGAATCTCGGACAAGCAGCTAAAGAACTATAGAGATCTAGTGACTTTTGCTCTTGCTAGAGATATAGAAATACTAAAGGCCCCAGAAGTCCTGAGACTTATGTATGATAACGGTGTCAACCTGACTAAATTCAAAAAGTACAAGCACTTTAAACAATGGTTTGGTTTGCCAGATCAGGGGGAAGTCATTGATCAGATGAAATATCTAGAACAACAGCAACAGCAACCACAACAACAACAACGACCGCCACAACAGCAGCAACATTTCACAGAAGAACAAGTACTCAGTCAACTCGAGCAGTTAGACCCTTTGAAAGTAGCTGAATATAAGAAACAAAACCCAACAGACTGGCAACGCTTAGAACAACACTCTCCAGATCGAATGAATAGAATCAATCAAAGAGTTTTCACACCTCAACAAAGACAGGCACCACATGACAGTTCCATCTCTGAAAGTGAGCAGTCTTTTGCATCACCTCCCCAGCAGCTACAAGCCCAACCAACTCCACAACCCCAAGACCAACCGCCCTCAACTGGAAAAGGAATTTCTGAAATCTACAAGCGAGTAGCGGTTCTTCTAGGAGCGGCAAAGACCGGAATGAAAGATGAAAATAGAAAAGAATTTGTCAACATCCTCAATAAAATGCTTGAGAGAAAATACATCGATAAGAGGGCGAGAGAGCTTCTGCTTTCGCGGTTCAACAAAAAATAAATATCTATTTAAAAAAGATGCCAATTATTTTCGAAAAAGACATTGACAAATACTATGACAAAGAGGAACTTAATCTTATTAAACGCGGATCTGGACTTTTCCCTGCAGGCCACTATCCAAGAAAAGAGCGCTCGGGAATGGCCTTGCCGATTTGATCGCTCAGGGGGCTAAGATTTTTAAGGTCATTGGAGAGAACAAAGAGAACATCAAGAACGTTGCCGAAGCGGCTGGCAGTGTAGCCACAGCAGCCAAAAAGATAAAGGATACTGTAACACCTAAACAAGAGATTCAACCTCCACTGGCCCCGCTGGCCCCGCTGGCCCCAAACCCAGACAGTGTGGACCCTGCAGTCTATGAGAAGATGAGAGCAAGCATTAAAAAAGGAAGTGGTTTCAAATTTGACTAAAGGTACTTTCCGAGGGTACAAGAAATGTAAAGGTACAAGACTAGTCCCGAAATGACACATCTAAGTCCCAAAATAACACATCTAAGTCCCAAAATGACACATCTAAGTCCCAAAATGACACATCTAAGTCCCGAAATAACACATCCAAGTCCCAAAATGACACATCTAAGTCCCAAAATGACACATCTAAGTCCCAAAATGACACATCTAAGTCCCGAAATGACACATCTACATTATTTATTATTTAAATTTTTTTTCATCATAGAAAAAATGGACTTTTCAAACGACTTCAATCCTCACTGGACACGTAATCAGATTAAGTTTTCTCATCATGAGTCAATCCCGAGTCACTTCAGATGCATTGTTGTTGGTTCATCAGGTTCAGGTAAAACATTCAGAGTCTTTAACATGCTTCTTAGACCTGGCTTTATCGACTATGACACTCTGCACATCTACTCTCCCACACTGTATCAAGATGAGTATAAAATGCTGATTTCTGGATTGCAAAACAAACTGAACAAAGAGGACATTATTCAATGTTTTAATAACCAACAAATCCTTCCCAGTAACCCAGAAATTGTAGCTGCTGAATATGCAAAGCACCTCAAAGACAATGAAAAATGGCAGAACATTAAAGTGTTCACCTATGGAGATCCACAGGCTGATCCAAAGACCAAACTTCTACCCCAACCAGATGAGCTAGAAAAGGGGAGAAAGCATTTGATCGTCTTTGATGATTGTATGACAGGCCCACAGAAGCAGATAGAAAACTATTTTACAAGAGGGCGACATAACAATTGTAATGTAATTTACATTGCACAGAACTGGTTCGAGCTCCCGAACAAAACAATTCGTGGGAACTGCAATCTGATTCTCCTGTTTCCAACCATTCCACAGGACAGGTTAAAAAGATTTTACAATGAGGTCATTGCGCCTGCCTATTTCATAAATCCAACAAAAAACTCAAGCAGAAAGATTTCACAAGAGGAATTCGTTAATCTTTGCTATGACAAGTGGAATCAGCCTTACCAGTTTGTGATTATCAGCAAAGAAAAAAGAACTGTAATTTAAAATTTGCTATTAAAAGATGTCGATAAACTTTGCAGGTGAATCCATTTCTGGCAACAGCGCTCTTACATCAGCTCAGATATCCATCCTTGACAGGCGATATATCAACAGCGACGAAAAGATCCCAGAGATCAAACTGAATAAAAACAGACTGAAACCTAGAGCGCTCCATGCACCAGTTGCAAATAAACATGGAAGATCTCAGGCTTAAAGTAGCTAGGCAGAAGTTTGAAAGTGATAAGCTTTATATGCCGTTGTTAAACGAAACTAATGAACTTAGGTCAGAAATAACTTCGTTAGTCTCGCTAATCAACGGCTTGAGATCATCAGTTAATCTTCTGGGAAACTCCATTGATAGGCGGATGCGCATTCTTGAAGGAGGAGTTTTCACAAACACAGCTAAAGTAAATAATTTAGAAGAGTTCATGAACCAGTCAACAGCATTGCATGATAGAATTATAGAAAACGTCGCAACCAACACATGTAAAGTGAGGAATTTAGAAGAGTTCATGACTCAGTCAACAGCGTTGCATGATCAAATCAAAGTAAGAATTACTGCAAATAAAGTCTTTGTAGATTTAGTTTTTACCGAATGGCAGAAATCGGTGAGAAGAATCGGTCGTCTTGAACGCTTGCATAATCTCAAAAACATTGACGCTGAAGAGGCACCACAGACCACAAGGGAAACAAGTGATCCAACCGACTTGTTTGAGATCATGCGTAGAATGGAGCTCACAGATAATGAATAGGCAGATTCAGAGACCGTTGCCGTCACTGCAGACGAAGCAATCAACCGTAAAACAAATCTAACCACCACCAACTAGTTGCCGATTTTTTTAAAAAATTCCCTTAAAAATGGATGCTCAAAATTCTCTTTATGATCCGAACGCTCCCACAACACCTAGTGCACCTAGTGCACCCCAATATGAGCAACAAAAACTCTACCCCGTCATTACTTGTAACTCTCAACAGTTTCGACTGGTGGAGATTCAAAAAATGCGCGATGATCTTGAAAAAAATATTTTCCACAACACAAAGAAAATTAAGCGCTATGAAAGCCACTGTAAATTTTTCGACTACAGCAATATGATTCTAGGATCTGTGTCTGTTCTATCTGGATCTGCTGCAGCTGTCTCAACGTTGCCAGTCATCACAGCCCCAATCGCAATCCCGCTCGGCTCTGTGGGTGCTGCATGTGGACTTATTTCAGCAATTACTGGAGCAGTAGCGCGAAACAGGCGAAAAAAACTAAAGCAGCTACAGGAGAAGCAAGTAAAAGAGAAAGGGGTGCACACTTCAATCATAGGGTACATTTCAAGGGCAATCGATGATAAGTTCATTTCAGAGGATGAGTTCAAAACCATTCAGGATCTTTATGAACAATCAATTCGAATGAACTTGAACATGGTCGGTACTGATGACATGAGTCAGCTGAGAAATGAACTCGAGAAAGTTCTTCAACATTATGTGGAAAGAAGGACAACGAGAAGGACAACGAGAAATGCACAATGAACCCCTAGGAAACACAGCCAAGAATAATTTCCTTGTAGGTCTTTCGTGTTTTGGTCATTGCATACAAAACAGTCATGCACAGCTCACCGCAAATATCACTGCTAAGACCTTGGAGAATAAAGTCTGAGCGATAAATTTTTTTATTATTTTTCCCTTCATATAATTTCTTAGCTCTTCTGGTACTGCCGTCCCATAGCTATCGAAGTAATAACACTTGTGCTTGCGATGGGATCAATCACCCAGCAAACCCAATGAGATCCTGGCTTATCGGTGGTGTCAAAGTTCATGATGCCGCATTCTTTTCTTAGAGGAAAATCAGGCAGAGTGTCCCTCATAAATATTCCTCTAAAGTTTGGGATTTCCAGTTCGTTAGCCAAATCTTCAAGAAAGTTATTTGTCGTCATTTTTTATGAGGTTTATTAAACTTTCTCTCAAACCTAAACCCAATTCCACCTCCTAAACCTAACCTCCAGTGCCCGAACGGTAGACTGTTGATATTGTCATCAAAAATGAATCTCTTGTTATCTGCACCTGACAGTCCAATCTTCTTTTGCTGAATTGTGTGAATAATATGGTTTTTAGATTGTAGCTTTGAGAACTCATGTGATGTCTTTTTGTTGCAATTCAAGGCGTCTCTGTATTCAGCTTCATTAATTTCCTTCCTAACCACACGTTTCGGAATTCCCTTTGATTTTTTGATTGGGTCTGACGACTCACATTTTATAAAATAGGACTTTGCTCTCAACCCAATGAATTCAGTGATTATGTCACCAGCAATCTCGTCCTTCATTTTCCCAATCACTTTCTTGTTAGTGGCGTCAAACACTTGATCGCCATTCTGTGTCCTGCAAGATTCATCATACTCAGACAAGTCAAACAAATCTTTTTGCTGCAGCATGTCCTGATAAATGTCTTCTGTTTGAATGTCCATAATAAAACTGTCTGTGTCAGTGTACAAGAGTTTCATTTTATCCTTGTACTGCTGCTTCATGCCATAGAAGAACTGGTACATCAGACGTTTTGATTCGTCGAGAACAGTGACACCTGTATAGATCGGCTTGCGCAGCGTCACCTTGGTTTTGTAAAATATGATCACACCTAAGTAGCTATTAAAGATATGGAGTTCTTTGAATGTTGGCTTTGACATATTTGCCTGAATAACAGCAGGCTCTGATGAGGTAACAAGTTTCAGGTTTGTTCTTTTCCGCTCATTCTCAAGAGTCTTGCCATAGACAGAGTTGTTGGCCAACTTAAAGAGGTTCTTGTCAAAGTCGTTGGTTGCTTTGGTCCTAAACTGGGTGTTCTTATCAATGTAGGGTTTCATCCACGCTTCCTCTGTAAATGTAAGAGCCCGTGAACTTTGGTGACCCTGCAACCAAGTGAGATAAAATACTGAAGCAGTTTGTAATGGATTTTGTAACGTGTCTTGTTGTTTAGATTCTGTGTTAGTTTCTCTGTATGTTCTTTTTCTGTTCCTGACAGGTGCCAAGTTCCATTATTATCATTGGGAGTTTCGATTATTTTCGGGCACTTGATGTTCTCTGGGAAGGGTGGAAAGTCAGAGAAATAGTCGTGAAGCTCTGGTGGAATGTAAACATCAACCTCATAAATGGCAGCCAATGAAAAGTCCCGTTTGAATTCTGATGAGGGTAGCCATCGAAAATCTCTAACTGGAAGATCTTGACTCATCGCCCACCCGTAGAGATTATTAGCGTCCAAGTAAGTAATGTAGTTTGAGGGCTGCTCCTTATTGTAAGATTCAATGTAGGGATTGTTTGCTTTTGCATACCTGTTAACGCAAATTGAGATCCCCCTCGCTTTGACGATTCGACAAAATTGTACATGTCAATGTCTGTAAGAAGTTCAATGTACCAATCTGGATCTTGATCCCATTTCATTTTAAGCAAAGATTCCCAGCTAGTGGCAGGCAGAGACACATAATGTGCTGGATCGAGGCCATATGCTGTGTACCAGGTGTATCTGAAGGTTTCAAACACATCGGCCAGCAGAAACACATCTGTGAAGAGGTAAAGCAGGTGATACTGGAAGAAGTTTTGACAATTAAAGTAATTATAGACATGCTTCGCGTGCTCATAGTCTTTGTCAGAGATTCCAGAGTCTGTTAGCTTTGAAAAGAACTTCTCCTGTGGTGGTAAACCTTCTTCAAATACGTGATACCCAGTAATATTTTCATAGGGGTAGAAGCCTTTTTCTTCAAGTTTAAATGATTCATCACTGTTGTTAATTTTACTTGCAAACATCTTTGTATATGTACATTGTTCATCTTTTAGATTCTTGCTTAGTTCGTCTAGACTGGCAGCTAGAAATTGATATGAATCCTTCAGTCTTATTTTACCTGTACCCGAATTATCCTGTTTAATATCAACACACTTAAACTTCTCCTTGTTCTCTGCGATGCAATCAAGGTGTATGTCTGGAATCATGCCGATTTTTTCAACTATTAAATGCATGTCATAGTTCTTTGCGTTGTGACAAAATATCGTTAGATCATGAATGTTCGATTTTAGCTTTAGATTACAGGTGTTATGCGCTGCACCTCTAAATTTCCCAGTATAGTGGCAGTGGTCCCTAACGGTGGGGTTTTTAATATTAGTGCAAGTTAAATGTTTCCTGCAGATGTGGCAATGAGTTGCTGATAGGAAATTGCTTTCATCCTCCTCAGTCATCATTATTGGAACAGGTTGAAGGGTGCTAATCACTTTTTGCAACTCTAACATTCTGGCAATAAACTGCTCCACACACTGCTCTCCAAAGAAATAATTATACTCAACAAGTCCTTTTGTATTAATAAAGGCATATGCTACTGAATTGGGGACATGTTTTTGAGTTTGAGTTTTTGAGTTGGAGTTTGTTTTGAGTTGAGTTTGTTTTGAGTTTCTGGCACGATTGAGCATTCGAAATCAGCATATACAACAAATGGGAGCTTCTCCATCTTGTGATAGTTCTTAAACCGGAGATACTTCTCTTCAGCTGAAGGAAGAGAGCAGTTTGTCGGGTGATCCTCGCATGATAATTCATGCTCTGCTAGTTTTTCAAAGCGTTCAGGTCCACTGTAATGCTTAAGGCACAAGCGGCAGATGGCAACAGCCTCGTGATGATTATTCAACTGCTTGTGAATGAGTCTTGAAAGATCTTTAATCCAAACATAGTGAGCCTCCTCTAGTAAATTACCAATCACTAGAAGA
Source organism: Macrostomum lignano (assembly GCA_002269645.1). Lineage (NCBI taxonomy): Eukaryota > Metazoa > Platyhelminthes > Macrostomidae > Macrostomum > Macrostomum lignano. The sequence continues at coordinate 1,377 of NIVC01003943.1, read as the reverse complement.
TCCACTTCAGTCCGCCTTTTCCCCTCGGATCTAAAACGTCTTTGCTACATCTGACCGGTTGAACTTTCTCAGTTTTCTCACTCCACTCAAAGACTGTGATTCTAATTTTGTTATTAAACACTTCTTCTAGCTTTGGGATCTGAGAGATTGCCAAGCCTCCTTTGTCAAACCTGATTCCCTTCTTTTCGCATTCAATGAGATAGTAGTTGAAATAATTTTGATAATTTGAGGTTCTTTCGGGTGGTGAGGACACTAAAAAGTGCAGAAAGAACTGCCCATAGAGCACAGCAATTGTCTTTATTTTTAACATTTATGCAAGCTTTTTTGCCGGCTAGCTTGTGTGGGAGCTCTATATAAGAGGAGGCTTTAAGTGGGTCATATTTCATGACCTGACAGTCGCTCTTTGAATCCCTCCCACGACCCATCCGGAACCTCTGGATGTAAACGCTTCAATTTTCTTATTGACATCTTGAAGGAAAGGATCCAGTGTGTCTGTTGGGGTGAATGGCTTTGCCTTTGTTGTCATGTAATACTCGAGATGCTCAGTGGGTTTTGCAGGCATATAAAACGCAATCTTGAATGATATCTGTAGTTTAAAGGTCTTGCGTGTTTGAGTGTGTGATCAACAACTGATTGGATGCTGTCTTTATAGTCGTAGATGTTTGCGGTGGTATCCTTAATTGGGATTGTGTACTCTATGTAATGTTCTGTAAACTTCGTCTGTGCAAAATTAATCTCTTCAGTGGCAAGCTCCGACTCTTTTAAATGGATTAATTGCTCTAATTTCTCTTGTTCCTGCTTATTTTGTGGGTACTTTGCTTTTTCACCAGTGAGAGTTTCATATTTGTTAACTAAGTTGCGACTCCTCTCTTGGTGTTCCTTTGCAAATTTTTTATAGGCGCATACTGGTTTGATTCTAATTGATTGATGATTTCCAACTGTTTTTCATAGCTTCCCAGGTGACCAGGTCGGTGTTGAACTTTTGTTTGCATGCTTCTCTTAGTGAATTACTTTTGTCTTGAAATGAGACGCCTTTTGAAAATATTTGTTGACTAAATCTCTTGCTGGATTAGCTTTTTGGCATTTTTCTCGAAAATATAAAAAAAAAATTTTGAGGTGACCACCCTGATAGAAAAGTTGAACTGTTTCTACATCCTAAGTAGTATTAGTTTATGAAGCTGGATAAAGTGGGGTTTTTAAACCTCATCACATCCGCATTATTGTAAACCCAGCATTGTGCAGTGTCATGATGGCTTTGACAATGTCAGACTTGCTTATAGAATTTTCATCTCACAATTCATCACGATCGGGGGCAGCCCTCTCTGCCTTAATTGTTATACCTTTGTCTCTTGCAATCTTTGCAATTCCAGCTGGTGG